>JAXCEF010000665.1:0-22504 GCA_037178605.1 Colletotrichum euphorbiae | reverse complement strand
AGAGAATATTAACCTATTTATAGTATATTAATATCTAAAATATATAGCTTCACTAGGAATATATAAAGGGCACCTTTAAGGTGCTATATATACCTATAGACTAGATGCTAGCGGATAGACTTATTAAGAACCTCTCCTAAGCAAAATTTAAATGCTTTTAAGCGCTGCTTAACCTTATAGATGCTTAGTATATTATTACTTAGATAGAAAAGAAGGTTTAAAGGGTGGAGATAAGCTCTATTTAGCCTGAAGGCTAGTAGACGTTATTTGTGGGGCTATAGCCCCCTCTATAAAGCAATTCTTATGGGTATGCTAGCCTGCTAACCCGCCTCCTAAATACTAAAAGCAAAGGGTATTAATGCCTATAGGTGCGTTTTTAATAGCGGGAGCTCTCCTCTATATAAATAGCTATAATGAGGCGGTTAATTAAGGGCTTAGCAGCAGTAGTAGGCATATTGAAGATAGCTAAAAGGCTTACTAAATAAGCACGCGCGCTAGTAATAGTACTACTAGGCGGCATAATAGAGACCTACTAAAAAGAGCTACTAAAAGTTAACTCTCTAATAATAGGCTTAGGTCGCATAACGCTACTAGTAGGCGTTATAAGAGCCTTAGAGTGCTGTGAAGAGCTAGCTAAAGCTAACATTCTAATAGCGCCCTCTAGGCGCATAATAATAACCTCCTTACTCTTCCCCTTCTCTTCTTATTCTACCTCCTCTACTCCCTCCTACTTACTTTCTAGCTCCTCTAGCTCCTTCTCTTTCTCTAAGATAGTATAAAGAGTATAGTAATAAAAGGTAAGTCTCTAATAAGTATTATTAGCTTTATTCTAAATATCTAGATATACTCCTACTCTCGCTAGTATATTTATAACTTAGTTATTCTTATTAAACGCCTTATAGTATAGCTAGTAGGGCTTAATAGTAGTAGTAGGTAGGGGCTTATAGCCTTAGCTATATAAGTAGTAGTAATAGCGCTTATAGGTACTATAGAAGTAGCAACTAGAGCTCTTGCCCGCAAGTAGCAAGCAACCATAGCTATAGTAGGGAGGGTCTATGAGGTCCCTAGCTCCCTCTAGAATAGGGGAGGTAGCGTGTGGCTTCCTAGCCGACCCAGTCGTTTTTGCAGCCCTACTAGTAGGGGTCTTCTGCAGAGGCGTCTGAGGGGTCTTAGTGCGCTACTGCTTCTTCTAGGGGCTAGCGGGCTCCTCAACTAGTAATAATATTATTAGTAGTAGTTAAGATAATAGAGTAAATAGCGACTTACTCTCCTCTTCTTTCTCCTTTTCCTCCTCCTCTGCCTGCTGCTCCGCCTTAATAGCAAGCTGCGCGTCAAGCGCGGCTTACTGCTTAGCGAGAGCAGCTAGGCGCTCCTTCTCCACCTTATTAGCGGCTTTAGTCGCTTGCGCCTTGGCGATGCGGGCGCGAACCTCCTCCTCAGTCTCCTTACGCTTAGGGGCTATTATTAATAATATTATAATGATATATTATTAGTACTATAATAAGAAGATAAGTATATGTACCGACTTATGAAGCGCGCAATGGATTTTGAGCGCGCGGAAAAATCGACTTATAGTTGTTTGTATATAGTGTTCTGAGCAGAAAAAGAGAGAAAGTCTAAAGGCTGCGCGCGACGAAGGGATATTTATACTTGCGCCCTGAGGCCGCCTTTTTTGGGCGGTCAGCTGCCCTCTATAGTAGTCGACTATTATTTATAATAGTCGGCCGCTATTCTGCTACTCTTTTTTATTCTTACGTTATTATTAGCAAAGTTATATAATAGTAGTTACAAACGCTGCGAATATCCTAAGGGGTATTAAGGGGTTATTTTTTATTTGTTTTGCGCCTTTGGGGCCGTTTTAAATATAGTTATCTTGTTTTTATATATATTTAAAAATAGTTGTAGCTGCGCGCGGAGCGTCGTGAGAATACAATAGTATCCGCAGGCGCGGCTGGGGGGTGTGTCGCGATGCGGCACCACAGCACTAGCAGCCCTGCGTAGCTATAGTGGCGTGCAGTGTGGCTACACGCTTACGTAAGCTACTCTGCTGCCTATTTCACTGCGCCTCGCGCGCAACTATCTCTGAATAAGACAGTTGCCTTCTATAACTCGCCCTTACCCTTACCTGCAGGCTCGTAACAAATAAATAGTTAGTATAATTAGTTATAGTAATCTATAATCTTTTACTATATTATCCCACTAGATAAATTATAAACTCTTTAATATCTCTAGTATACTAGGGTACTATAGGAATAGAGTTATTTCTATTTAGTATAGAGTTAGGTTTAGGTCTAGTATACTTAAAATTAGCTATATTATTATAGTAGTTATAGTAAACTTAACTATTAGGGAAGAGCATAAGATAAGGTGATATTGATAGTTTTATAGTCCTAGGTATACTAATATATTATATTAAGTTAATTAGTTACTAGTATTTATTTATTCTTTAAAACTACTTAACTATATCTCTAATATGTGTATTCTATTTAGTATTAAACCCTATTAATAGCTTTATCTCTTTAGTTTGTATAGTATTATCTAGTTATTAGGTCTATAAATCTCCTTTACTAGGGCTAGGAGAGTAATATCTATATTATTAGGGATAGAGGGATTTCAATCTATAAAGTAATAACTATACTTTTTGTCCCAATTTAAATATATTTCTAAGTCCTCTTCTTTAAGGATATTATCCTTAAGTTTATAAGCTATATCTCAGTTAAGCCTATCTATTTTAATTAGTATTTAGTATCTCGGGGTTAGCTTTTTATTAGTAAAAGTCGATAATAGTTAGTTAACCTAATTAATCTTTCTCGCTATTAGTAGTCCTTTTATTAGTATTAAAATCCTAGTCTATAAGAATATCCTAACCTAGTTAATAAGATATAAGCCTAATATCTATAGTAGAGGGTCTATATATATAATCAGTATAAGGTATAGTTATTACATAAAGACTTCTGAAATATTAGCTCCTTAGCTTTATAAAAGGCTTATTATAATAAAGACTATTAGCTATAACCTATTCTCTACTGCTCCCCTTAACTACTAATTATTATAAAACTAGCTCCGTCTATCTTATAAGTTAATTAGTGTGAAGGGCTAGACCTGAGTCTATGCGATAAGAGGTGGCGTAATACTATTTATTTAAAGCTAAAGAGGGAAAAGAAAGGGTTTTCCGCTTCAGCGCGGTTACGCTAGGTTTGTGGGTGGCTACTAGGTGGGCCCTAAGAGCGGTGAATCTCGGCAGAAGCCTAGATAGTTTTAACTGGGCGTAGCCTGTAATATTATCCCCTCCCCCGCCTGGGGGCCCTCCGGGCGTAAGCTGGGTTGCTATTATTAGTTATAACTAGCCTATACCTTTCTTTAAACCTACTCGCCGCCTCAGTTTCTATAACAGCCTCTGCTAGCTCCTAGGTGGGCTCTATATACCCCTCCCACTTAACTAATACCTCACGCTACTACCCTCTCCCTACTGCCTTCTATTATGCTATATAGATCTCCTCCACGCGCTATTTAAATTTGCTATTATCTGTAATAATTAGTAGTAGCTGCGAATCTACCCTTAACTAGGCTAGTAGGGGGTCCTCTAGTGCCCTCTAGAGGAGGTTAATATAGAACTTTAGGTAGATATTCCTAGGGATATTTAGTTCTACTATATAGGAGCTTAGTACACTTATAACTATAAACTTATAGTATAGCTATAAGAGTTTCTTATTAGGCCTAGGGCTCTTATAGTTTGCTATTAATAACTAGACCTTATTACTTACTTAGTACCTCTCTATAGGGGACTTTTACTTATTTATGTTTTCCTTACTCTATTACTAGGCTACTACTATATTAGCTTAGATAAAACTTATTATATCTCTAAGCCTGCTTACTAGGAGGGTAGCTGCGTTTTGCTCTATAGTAGGTATATTAGGTTCCTCTTTTATAACTAGTATGGGGTTAGTACAGTATTTATATTCTAGGAAGAATAGGGAGAGTCTAGTTATACTACTAACCCTATTCCTAAGCGCTAGTTAAGTAGTGGGGAGTAATCTTCCCTAGTTATCCTAGGCCTATATTATATATACCTATAAGATAGCCTGGATTTCTTAGTTCTATCTCTCTATCTTACTATTAGTTTGTGGGTAGTATACTATACTTAGGAGGCGGGTTATTCCTATAAGGCGGCAGAACTTAGCCTAGAAGCAGCTTACCTAGTTAGTTCCCTAGTTACTAGTAATACTGCGCGGGAACCTATAGAAGCGGAAGTAGTAGGTTAGGAAGCGTTTAGCGCAGGCCTCTACCTCTATAGTCTCTATCTCTTTAAGTACTATAGACTTATTAAGCTAGTCTGCTATTACTTATAAGTAGTAGCTCTTAGTATCTTTTATAGGTAGTAGGTCTATAATAAAGTCTATAGAGAGATTAGAGTATAGCTAGTTAGGTACTAGTAGGGGCTTGAGGAACCCTTTCTTTACTTATCTCTAGATATATATTCCTCTATATATATTATAGTTCTGCGTGAACCTTTGTATAGTTTAGGAATGACCTAGCTAGTAGAACTATTAGCTTATTATCTTAAGGGTGCTATTGTAACCTGGGTAGGTAGTTATACTTAAGTTATAGCTCCGCTAGATGATTTTAGTGCGGAGTGCTCCTAAGGGGTTATTATGATTCTCTCCACTAGGCACTTATAGCTTCCCCTAGAAAGTTAGCCTCCTGAGGTTATTAATACTATATTTATTAAGCTAAACTTTTGCTCTAATATCTAGTGGGAAGCTATATAGCCATTAAATAACTATATTATAGGCTGCTTTATAGGTAGTATTGTTCTTTATTATCTCCCGCTATAGTGCCTATAGCTCTAGGTCTCTAGTAAAGACTACTATATTTAGGATATCTGGGATATCTAAGTAGCTAGCTAGCGTCTAGTTCCTCCTTACTAGGGGACTAGCTATAGGGTCTCCTTAGGGTTATATGTGGTTGGGTATTAGCTATAGGACTCTTCTCTGCTTCTACTTATTATTCCACCCCTAGGGCGTATCTTGCTCCTATTAATAGAGGGTATTAGGAGCTACTACCTCCCTACTAGAGTAGTACTTAATTATAGAAGGTATACTGGGATACCTCCTCTACCTACCTACTCTAATGTTCTATAAGGTATTACTTTTTTATAAAGTATTTTAGCCCCTAGTAGTCTGTTAATACCTTAAAGGTAGAGATACTATATAGCTTTACTCTCTATATATAGAGATAAGATAGAACTACTAGTAGCTTCTTATTATATATAGAGTAGTTATAATCTATTAGTAATAGCTTCTTTAAGTGAAATAATATTAGGCGCCTAGTGCCCTCTAGGTTAGCTTAGGAGAGTACTCCTCTAAGGATAAACCTAGAGCAGTTAGTCTCTACTACTAATTTCATCCTCTAGGTTAAACTAATAGAGGACTAGTTAGGTACTAAATAGCCGCTTAAGCTCCTCAAATGCCTTGTCTTAGTCCTTCTTCTAGTGGAATGCTATATCTTTCTTAGTGAGCTATATTAGTAGCTTAATAATCTCCCTATAACTACATATCAATATACTATAGTAGTTAGTAAACCCTAGGAAGCTCCAGACCCCTTTAGGTGAGATAGGAGGTAGCTACTTAGTAATTACCTAGAGCTTCTTAGGATTACAAGAGACGCTCTTTCCTATTATTATAATAAACCCTATATACTTAACCTTTTTAACTAAGAACTTATACTTTATAGGATTGAGGTTAAATCTAGCTACTACTAGCCTCTAGAGGACCTCCTAGACCTTCTTCTTATAGTCCTTCTTTATTTTATCTGAGTAGATTAGTATATTATCTATATAGGCTATAATAAAATTATTTAAGAAGTCTTATAGTATACTATTAATATATTATTAAATGCTAGTAGGGGCGCTAGTAAGGCTAAAGGGGTATACTACCTACTTAAATAGGCTATATTAGGTGCGGAATATTATTCTCTCCTAGTGCCTCTCTATAATCTATAGCTTATAGAAAGTAGCTACTATATCTAACTTCATATACTATTTAGTTGCGCTAATATAGCGTAACGTCTTAGAGATTAATAGTAGGGGGTAGTAATCCTTCTTCGCAATTATATTTAGAGCCCTATAGTTAATATAGAAGTAAATACCTCCGCCTAGCTTCCTCATAAAGAGCACTAGGGCACTAGCTAGTAAGCTACTAGCTTAAATAAACCCCTTATTTAAGAGGTTCTATAGGATATTCTTAAGTAGCTGTAGTTCCTCCCGTAATATATTATAAAGGGGTCCCTAGGGGAGTAGTAGTTCCCTCCTATCTATAGTGGGGATAAAGCTAATCTAGTGGTCTGCCCTAGGCTAGCTGGGGGGAAGTAGGTGAGCCTTATCTAGGTTAAATAAGCTGGGGAACTCCTCTAGGATCTAGGCTAGTACCCTATATTATTAGTCCTCCTTTAGCTTTAGGTTAAGAGCCTTCTTAATATCTACTAGGCTAACTACCTAAACTTATACCTCTATAGCGCCTCCCTAGTGCTTACCTAGCCTCTTTACTAGGCGTTAATAGATTATAGAGAATAGTATAGTATCTAGGAATCTTATAGCCCTTATTTCTATTTCAAGAGTCAATTCTTTCTGCTCCTTTAGGTATAGCCTAATATAGCCCTAACTGTGGCGCACCTAGTAGGCTATAGCATTATATATAACTTTATTCTGCTCTATCTATAGCTATCCTAATAGGATCTCTAGGTTGAGGCTTTCTACTATATGTATAAATACGCACTAGATATAGCTACTTATCTCCAAATTGAAGGCTACTATACTTAGGGTATTACCTAGTGAGGAACTACTAAGGGTATACCCCCTTATAAATCGCCGCTTCTTCTTAATATATAGAAGGTAGAGGCATTAGGCTAGAGACTAGCTAATTAGTATATAAGTATTACTACTAGTATTAACTAGGGTATAAGCTAGATATCCTTTATTAACTCTGATTAATATAATAGTAGGTTTGCTATTTACTAGCTGCTCTATTTTATATTATTCCTAGCTTAATATCTCCTCTTTAGCAGGCTCTAGGGCCTAATTTTACTCTAGAGTTAGTCTTTTCCTAACTCCTTATTATCTTTAGAGGGGTATATCTCTACTTAGTAGTCCTCCTCTTCCTCTCTATTAGTAGAGTTAACTTTTGGGGTTCTAACTTTAGTGACTTTTAGTAATTAGTTATCTCTCATAAGGTAGCGCTACGCGATATAGCCCTTAACCCTATAGGTATAGTAGGTATAGGTGTCTTTAGGGCGGGTGTCTTTATTCCTTTGCTAATAGGGATATACTAGGTAGCTATTAGAGGATAACTCTAAGTCCTATTAGGGGCAATATTTCTCCTTCGCCCCCGAGACGCGTATAGCCCTAGTTATATAGGTATCTCTATTAGTATCTTTAGCTGCTAGCTTCTAGTAGAGAGCTTAGAGATAGCTTAGAGCCTTCTAGCGTTTAACCTTCTAGGCGATATTCTAGACTTTTAAGAGCTACTTACTATAGTTAGAAGGTAGGTGTTGGGAAATTCGCCCAGCCGGACCCGACCAAAGTGTCGGGCCCGTGGCCCAGCGGGCAGGAACGGGATTCGACCATGGTAGCCATGTGACCTCAGTCACCTGATATGGTAGTCACGTGACCTCAGTCACGTGACCTACCTCGTCAGTCTACTATATTGTTCCTCCTTTCGCTGGCTACCCTTCTAGATACCTTCTTTCCTCAGATATCACCACACTTTAAATATTACGCGTATCCCCCCCTACCTTCTGGATCTAGTCTTTATGAGACCAATACTGATCAGTAGTTAACTTTACTGTTATACTACTTAAGATACTGCGAAAATAACTGCAGATCAGCAAGGTTAAAATAATAACTGAAGAGATATTATATCGATTGATTTAACTGGGCCCTCTATCAAAAAAGTAGCGAAAATCCATAGATTCATTTAAGTAGCTAACGGTTCAGCCTCCGCTCTATTTAACCCTCGTTAGATAGAGCGCTATTTAGAGCTTTAGAGCATCTCATATCCTATTATCAAATATTATGCTAATAGGGATTCAGTTTAGAAGCTAATAGTTCAGCCTCCGCTTCTGTTTTTGATATCTCTGAAGTTATTGTTAACTGTGGGCGAAGTTTTGGATCCCCCACTGTTCTGACGATAGCTGCGGCCCATCCCGCATTGCTATTTAGCACCTTTAACTCTTTGCGATAACCTCGTTGCGCTAGCAAAGTTATTACCTATTTTCAAAACCCTCTTTTGCTTTCTTCAGGCAGTTACCTTCTTTTACCCTCTTTTAGCACCTTCTACTATCTTCGCAGCTACTGAAAACCTCCCACAAATAACTCCTCCCACAAACGACTCCTCTGCCAAAACACTAAAAACGCCAAAATAACACGATCTTTTTCGACCAACCGCGTCGATTTGGCGTATTTCGACCTCTTTTGCCCTCTTTTAGCGCTACCTACCACTTCGCTAACCTTCCCACCTTCACTACCTCCACCACCCACCTCAAAAACCTCCCTTCTTTACCCTCTACTTCACCCTCTTCTTCGCCACTAAATCAACCACTTCAAACCCCCTAGATACAATAAAATAAGCGGTGAGCCCCGAGCCCGCAAAGAGAGATTTTTAATGTTGCTACCCGCCCGCCATTTCGGCTATTTTCCCTGCTATTTCGGCAGCCACGTTGATATCGCGGTAACCACGTTGAAAAGCGGCAGCTACACCAATTTGCCGCTATAAACGCGCCTTCCGAAACTGCGGTAAGCCCCGACCGCCCGCGTAAAATAAGTTATTTTAGCCTCGTATTGGATTTGTTTGATTTGTTTTGCTACGCTTAAAAAGACCTCGTTTGAGCCCTCTTTTGAGCTATTTGACTATAACTACCCCCCCCCCCCCCCCTTATTTTGCCCTATTGGGTTTGTTTGTTTTAACACGCGCAAAAGGCTCTTTTTGAGCTCTCTTTTGGCTATCTTTTTGGGCTATATCCTTTGCCTATTTGATAATAACAATAATAGCCCCCCCCCCCCCCCCCCCCCCTCTTCAAATACCCTATCTCCCACCTACTCTTCTTTGAACTTCCTCTTATCTATAACTTCAGTATTAAGACTCTTCCTTCTTCAGCCTCTTTTTTGCTATTTTTATTACTATTAAACCCCTCCCCCTTCCGCCCCTTCAGAAGACTGCTAGTAAGTCTATTAGCGGTAAATCGCCTAATGAACGGACTACGCCCCAAAGCTGCGGCCTAGGGTGGTTGACCTGTGTTTGAGGCGTTGTTAGCCTACCGGCCTGCTGAGTCTTCTTAATTCTTCCTATATCATATTCTTGTTATTATGTCGACTGAATTTGGGTTTTAGTGGGGTATTAGTACCTTTGGGGAAATAATACCTCACTAGTAGTAAAGGTCTAGTAGTACTGTTAATTAACTTGTTAATAGTACCTGTTTTTCACTAGTGAAATAGCCTAGCTAAGTTTTTTGAGACTGCTCAAATTGCTTGATCATAAACCCCTCTTCTTATATCCCACTATCTATCTATTAAATCCCTTCTTCTGAAAGACTACTTCTTGATTAAGACCTTCAATAAACCCCTTAAGACTCTCAATAATCCCCTCTTTAGGAAGATAAGATCCCCTTTTTAGGAAGCCCCTCACGGGAAGTGCCCTCTTTAGGAAGCCCCTCACGGGAAGTGCCCTTTTTAGGAAGCCCTACTTAGGAAGACTATAGGAAGGTCTATCAACTACAGGAAGGTCTATTAATAAGAAGAAGGTTAGTAGTAGCATCTATAAGTCGTTTAATATATGGATTATAGCCCTGAAGCTGCGGCTTAGGGTGGATAACCTATATATAAGACGCTAATATCAGCCTGTAAACCCTCTTACCCCCAACTTCTGAATGTGGTCTTATCCTATGATAGCTAATGATAACGATACCTCCCCTACCCCTTCCCCTATAGCACCGTCCCCTTAGCAACCTAAGAGCCCTACCCCTCAACGTTAGTCCACTATCCCAGTCCCCCAGGACTTTGCAGATATTATTAACCTAAACACCTATAGCTAAGTTAGAAGCTTTGACCCTAAGGAGCAAGACCCTGCTAGAATCGCTAGCTACATCGCCTATTTTGCTAGCTAATACCTTAAACTAGGCCTCTAAGGTCGTTAACTATAGGCTAACTATAGCAAAGACTTCTAAGACGTCGTTAAGATTTTTGAATACATAGATCCTATCACCACCAAGGCTCTGCGGAAAATCCTCGTTCTTAATGAAGTATTTATCCCATCTAAGTATTGCTAAATTAGGGATAACCTCGCTGCTGTCGCTAAAGAGACTAAATACTACCTATGGACTGATGAGGACTTTAACTCCGTTAAATTGCTGTTTCCCGCCCTTATCACGAGATGTAAGTATCATTAGGACTTCTATAATGACTTGACCTAGCTACTTGAGCTCACCTTTTATACTATTAAACCTACTGCCCCTGCTACTGCCCCTACCCAAAAGCCCTCAGTTGAGCCTATTTCACCCATATAACGGCCCCCTACCTAATTATCCTCTTCCCAGCCTATTCAGCGTGGCTATCCGCCATCGTTTTTACCCATTTAAAATCGCAAAAACGATGCCCGAGATATTGATTTTGATTTTTAATTTGGTAAATCAACTAATTGGAACCCTCCTTCACGCAACTACTACTAGCCCCTATAGCCCTCTTATAACCAATAACCCCTTTCTGATAATGCCCCCACCTCCCGCTAACTTGAGAGTCTCACTAAGTTTTATAATAACGATAACCTTAAGTATAGTAGCAGTAAGTTAGATATTTTGGAGTCCAAATTGCTGGTTTTTAAGGATTGTTGCGCTAAAGCTGGCATCAATGCATGATAGTATGCTGAAGCTTTCTCCCTCATGCTGAAGGGAGATACTCAAAAGTACTACTTTTAGCATATTGCCCCTATTTACCCCCAGCCCCTCTATTATAAAATAGTTACTTAGATAAAGGAGTACTTTAAAACTGAGGAATTTTGTATTACTAATGAGGACCTTTGGGATAATACTATATTACCTAACCTTATGCAAAAGAATCCTAATAAGTCTATTACTAAAAACCTCAAAATCCTATTTAAGACCCTATCCACTATTAAACCACTATACCTACTTATATTAAGGATATATAATTATTCCTCAGATTTATTAACTTCTACTGAAGATTTATTAGGAACTACGCTAAAATAAGCTAATAACTCCAGGACTTAACCTAGAAAGATAATATATTCCAATAGACTAAAGAGCACTAAAACGACTTCAAAAAGATTAAGTAATATATAGAAGAAGATATTATCCTATCTATACCCAATCCTAACAAACCATTCAAATTAGAAACTAACGCCTCAGATTTCGCTATGGGCGTATAACTCAAATAATAAGATAATAAGAATTAACTACAACCAGTTACCTTTATATCAAAAAAGTTTAGTGGACCTAAACTTAACTACTAAATACATAACAAAGAACTTATAGTAATTATTAAAGCATTTAAAGAATAGAGACTACAGCTATTAGAAATAAAACACCTAGTTAAGGTATACACAAACCATAAGAATCTTTCTTATTTCATAACCTCAAAAGCACTTAATAAACAATAAATCAGATAGTCAGAATTCCTATCCAAATTTAACTTCAAGATTAATTACAAGAAAGGAAACAAAAACAGTAGAGCTAACACTCTCAGCCGCTAATTGGACCACAACATCCCAGTACTAGAGGAAACTTAAGTTATCTTGAAATAAGATAAGAATAGAAACCTTATGCTAGCAATAAGACTCTTAATAATAGCTAGGAAGGTTAATACTAGCTCAACTAGATAAATAACCCCTAAAACCATTAGGGAAATATACTTAGCCCCAGCATATAGATACTAAGGCGTTACTAAGACATAGAAACGCATCCAGCAACACTATAATAAAACTACTATATAACAGGAAGTAGCAAATACTATTAAAGACTGCGAAATTTACGCTAAGAGCAAACCCAGCTAACATCAACCCTATAAGAAAATTTAACCACTACTAGTACTAGAAGCAGCATAGCAATCCATATCTCTAGACTTTATTATTAAATTACTAAAGTTAAAAGAACCAATAACTAATACTAAGTATAATAGTATTTTAGTTATTGTAGACTAACTCACGAAATACACCTACTTCATCCTATATATAGAATTAAGCACTGCAGAAGACCTTAGTTATATATTTCTAAAAACTATTATTAGCTAACACAGCATACTAATAGAAATCGTGTTAGATAGAGATAAACTATTCACTTTAAAGTTCTGGAGATCCCTGATCTCATAGCTTGGATCTAATTATAAACTCTTAACCGCTTTTTACCTGCAAACTAATAGATAAACTAAATAAATTAACTAAATCCTTAAGATCTACTTATACTATTATATTAATTATAAATAAGATAATTAGGTATTGCTACTACTAATGGCCTAATTCGACTATAACAATATAGTAAGAGAAAGTATAAAAGAATCACTATTCTATCTCAACTATAGATTTAACCCCACCGCATACAGAGAACCGCAATAGGGCCTAGCAGCACTTAAAGCTGTGGTAGATATTAAGAAAATTTGAGAAATTCAATAGGAACTCCCTAAAGACCTCAAATTCGTGCGCGAATGAATGCGCAAATACGCCAACAAGAAAAGAGTTGAGGGACCAACTCTAAAGGAGGGAGATAATATCTACCTCACCCAATAAAACATCAAAACCAAACGACTAAGCGACAAATTAGACTATAAAAAACTTAGACTATTTCAAATTAACAAAAAAACTATTAGATGTTAGCTATAAACTCTCACTACTAGATACTATAAAGTGCTATCTAATCTTTCACATTTCACTTCTCAAACTAGCACCACAAGGATCACAAACAAACAACCTTATTATTATAGAATTAAATAAACCAGAATATAAGATTAAATAAATTATTAACCACATTAAAAATAAGAATAAAACCTAATACCTCATCAAGTAGAAGGGGTATAGGCATGAGGACAACATATAGGAACCAGCTACAAATCTCAAACACGTATAAGATCAACTCCGCACATACTAGGAATAGCAAACAACAAACGAACCACAAACGGCACCCGCACCTAAGAGGACGCGCGAAGACAAGACCCAGTTCATTCGACCCCATCCTATAGTCAGACTAATATAATAAGACTAACTATAAGATGCTAACCTATTTATATAATTAGGGATACTAGTAAACTAGGATGCCTCACCTAATAGAAAGTTTAGAGTACTAGGATTCTAATCCCCTAAGACCGCATCTAAATTAACTACGCTAAAACTACCTATAGACTAAGCCTCTAGTACGGGAGAAGCTACTAGTTCCTCCTTAGTAACTTTATAACCTTTATAAAATACTATCCTTTTTTGCTTTCTCAAATAATCCAGCTGCGCCATAGACTTATCCAACTTAGCCTGCATAGCACATAAGGTAGTATCCTTTTTATGTAATACCTCCTCCTCTACTACTTCAGCATCCTCTAAATAAGCTGCCTTATCTAGTAATTAATTAACTAGAGAATAAATTAGTAAAATAATAAATACTAGTATAGTAATAACATATACGAGCGCAAACTGCATTAGCCGCCGCATCACATAAACGCCCCAAGTAAGTATACTCACTACAAACTTCACCTCCGGGGAGAAGCTTATAATGCTTCCCCAATAAACAATAATATAAATAAAGCATATCAACAATAATACCAAACTTAGCAATATAAAGCGTATAATTATAATAATAAAGAGTAGAGGCGGAATATGAATTCGATTTTTAAATGCGACCTAACATAGTATTAGCACCATAGAAAAACTAGGGAGTATAATTAATAGATCCCCAACCTAGGACTAATAACCTACTTATATTAGGCCTTGAGGATAAGACCTTTAAGAGGGAGACCTAATATTATAACCCGTTATATAAGGATAATAACTAACTAACCCACCTAGGCATCAGACGACTAAGATAGGATATTTATATTATAAGATCATAGGAACACTAGGAATACCCACAGCATAGAAGAACTATAATATAAGTTACGTGATAATAAGATAAAGAATAATCAGTAGAGCGCAAAAGGAAGCGCTTAGTGATTAGTTAGTCTTACCAACTAATTGCAATCACTAATACATAGAGGTAATTACCTAATAGCAGGACTAGGGACTATTTGGGACTTATATATAGTATAGACTTAGGACTCCTAGGAACAGACTTCTATAGCTCTTTAGCAATTAACTTCGTAATTACCCCAACAAGTACTCTCAGCTTTATCTTACACTGCGACCCCCTTATGAGGACTACAACTAATTACCATACTCCTAGAACCCCAAGATTCATTCAGCAACACAGCATAAGAAGACCACACTGTCAACCTAGCGTCATCCCTCAGCTTCTGTTAGCAGAACCCTACTGTCGGATAGCTGACCGTAACAGGGACGTTAGCGAAAACCACAAGTTGATAACAGTATCCAGTGAGGTACAACACCAGATGTCTGTTGAACAACAATATATTCGGTCAAATTGGTCTTTATAGCCGGTTTTTCCAGATCAATACACTCTACGTTCTTTACCCAGCGATCATGCCGATTTTAAGCTCGTATGTCTTGGCTTATGCCATATGGCGTTCGTGGACCCATTTGGAAGTCGTCATCTTTTACCGTTTCTGTCAACGGGCTCGAAGTACCAATTGTTTGCCAAGGAGATGACTGCACTAGCTTGGCTTAGATTTATGAGGCGAGTACATTTACCCACAAACGAGTGGCATTACGCGATGCTGCAGATGGTCTAGGTCTACAATTGAGAGGGTTATGCTGTTGGTTTGCGAGATCGAGAGTCTTATTTTACAGTCGAATAGTTATGCTTTCATGCGGATTGCTTGATATGCCATTTCCTGCTGATTTCCTTCTCGTACTTCTTTTGAATGGAGGTTCACAGTTGCTACAATTGGAAATAGTGTGTCATATATTCTTTCAACTTTGAGAATAAGGCTGGCATGATGCCCAAGACTTTCTCGTATTGACACGACGAGATGGGCAGCTCATACATTCCCAAGTAGATACTTGATTCCGTTCCATTGCTCAATCGCGCTTGGTAGAATCTGCGCAGCGGGCAAGACGAAACCACCACCACCAGAGCCAGAAGGCCTGAGCTCGATCGTCCAAGCCACCTCGGCACCAGCCGCGCCAGTCAGATAATCAGGAGCACTGCCAGTTGTGGCATACAACGTAGAGCAACTCGGACCGTACGTGAACCGCGTACCATATGCCTGAGCAATCTTGGTAGCAGTGTTGCCGGCCAGAGTCATCTGCTGGGCGTGGTTGGCGGCGCGTGCGGAGCAGTCGTAACCGTACGGCAACAGGATATACTGGCCGTAACTATGCCAATCAATGAAGAGTTTGATCCCGTTTCCGGCCGCTAGGCGGTCTGTGTAGGCCTTCAGAGCGACCATCTCCGGGGTATCGCCAGCAGCCTGGCCCTTGTAGGTTTCGGAACAAGGGTTAGTGGAGGCGCCTCCAGGAAGCTGCCAGTTGAAAGGCCAATTCCTGAGAGGTTTTAGCAAACGGAATCACATCAAAGGCGAATATGAGATGACCATGTACCTATTGATGTCTGTACCGACGCAAGTGCTTCCAGATCTAGGCTGACGATTCTTCCGCCAGAGACGATCGTTGGTTTGAGTGTAAGCAAAACCCTTACGCGGTTAGTCATGTGACTACAGGTGCTGTGGGAAGAGTCTATATACGTCCGGGTTGACGATAGGCAGGACATAAACATCATACTTGTCCAGGATTGCCTTCACCGCCGTGTCATTTTTTTGATAGCCATCGATAAGCTGGTACACCAGGTATTCAACGACCTCAAAGCAAGTCAACGTGTCGTTACTCACAGTTACCACGGTATTTGGGGTTGACATACCATTGTGGTAATCCACTCCCGGGCGTGGACAGTGCCATGCCAGTAAATGGCGGGCTTTGTGCCCTTACCACCACTACCCCATAGATGAATGCCCAAGAGCGAGCGACCGCCATAAGAGGTACCGGCATTGACCAACTCCGAATTTGAAGGGAAGTTGGACTGAAGGTCCCGAATGAACTTTTGGTGATCCGCGAAAGTGTGGTAAGAGTTGAACCATGTCAGGCTGGGCAGAGCCCGGATACTAGCGTCACCTTGACTATCGATATAAGCAACCCGGCGTACACGGAGCAGAAGTTTCAATCGACCTACTCTGATAAGGAGCAAATGAGCCCTCTTCGGCGATGTCCGCGCCAAGGTCCTCATGCAAAACCTCTGCTTCAAGCCCGAGCTTCTCAAACTTTGGAATATCCTCGGCAGGGATAGCCAAATCCAAATGCTCGCTGTTATCTAGGTTGAAGGGGATGGCAGCGATGTGTTCGATCTTGGACCTGATCGAGGCGGGGTCGTTGTGGGTGGAAATACGGAAGGCCTTGAAGCCGTCGTACGTGATTCTTCTCTCGGGTGGGGTCACAGCCGCAGCTGATGCCAGCGACAGCAAAAATGCGAGGTCGACGAGGAATTTCATGGTGACGACGCCCTTTGTGGCGGGTATGGGATACAGAACAGGGCTCCTCTAGATCAGGGACTCACGAGGTCTTTAATGAATATCATCACCTTCGGTGGTTAGTGTACCAGCTCCACCCGCCACTACTTGAAAGGTGTAACCGACCCTCTTTAGCAGAAAATAGGTAGGTGTGATTTGTGGCTGCGCTGTCCCGTCGATTGATAAGGACAGCCAAGCCTAAGTTGCGAATGAAACCCATCACTGGGTGGTTCATCAAAGAAATTCCACGTGTTGTAGTGCAGTATTGCAGGCTAGTATCCTGGGCAACACTGAGAATATTCCAAAGATTGGATGATGGGAATCGAGCTGGCATGCGTCACCTTCTCGAAGGCGGCAGCTTGGCCCGTTGCGGGGCATAAACTGATTGGCGAGGGTAACCTACACTAGTCAGTACCAAGAAGGCAGCTCGACTGTGTGGACATGTCAAGCTGTTTTGGCATCATGCTTTTTTTTGCTTTAGGAGGCTACATGAAGCTGTCGCATTGGACCTTCCTTTGCGAATCAGAGACCCTCGATTCACGGACAGTATTGAATCTGGTTATCAGGAGTTTCACCAAGACTGAGAGGGCAAAGTCTGGTCGAAACACACAAGGCCTAACGAGAGTCAGAAAACTAAGCAAGATAATCACCGCGTTCGATGGTGCTGGACGTAGAGATAGATCGTAGACGGCGAAGGAAGACGGCGAAACGCTCTGATGTCGGACAAGCTACGAGCACGTAACCTATTCCACCTGCCCATGAGGTTTAAGCTTAAAACCTTCCTCGACGGCGACGGGCTTGATTGAGGAGGTAATAACAGGTGGGATCCAATGCAATGCAACGAGTTGATATGCGAAAATGCTACTGCCACGCCTTTGGATGCTACCTCACGCGGCGAATGAAGCCATTCTTGGTGCACCTGCGAGAGGCATTTCTTGCAATTTGTACAGAGTCCGTATGGCGTGCTCCGCTGACCTCACTCCGCGCCCGATGCGTGAAGCACAGAACCAAAGAGTTTTCTTCTCTCGGGAGACTTACCGTTGACGACCGACAGGATCTCTGACTACTGACATTCACATGATTAGTTTTTGTCATTAACGGCTAGCTTTCGGTGCCTCCCAGCGGGAATGACAACGCCCCTGCCTACGTCAACGCTGGGAATCACAGGCAACCGATCGGGTAGTGACAAAATGCCAAGACACTAAGACGCATGCCTGTCACAGTCATAGCAGCAAACCTGGAAGTCCAATGCGATATCTGGCGAATGCACCGGCCTATCTCCATAGGAAAATATTCCGCAGAACTTGAAGCAGCGGCAAACCACAAACATTTCTGCCTCTTTTCCAACAGGAAACAGGCCTTCGCAGATTCAATGCGAGATCAGCGAGATCGTCGATTTCTAACGGTTTTCATGTTGCTGAGCGTCTCAATGCCCGAAGGGGGGCTTTTCTGCTAATCAGATCAATATAAGCATTAACGTAAATAATCATGTCTTACAAGCTGGCGAGAATCCAGTGATGGCGAGGCATATTTAAGGATCCTCAGCTCTAATTTTAAGCCTCACGGCTAGAAATTGCCGCTTGATATTTTAGAGCGGAAGCCCTTGAGACGAGTCAAGAACCGCCAATCATTGTGTAAACCAGTTACAACGGCAAGCGCGTCTCGTGACCATCTCATACATGCAGAAGGTTAATCTTAGTTAATGAAGACAAAACAACCGTGTGTCTTTCTCTCGCATTGTCTTCATGTTGAGGGACATGAGATGTTTGTTTGCTTTCACAAAATATTCTTCAAAATGGATCTAGAAGACTGCTGCGGACTCCGGAGACGCAACTGCTAATTTCCATGCATCGGAAGACAAACATTCGAAACACCACATCGCATCAGTGTTTCTTTCAGATAGCTTACTGTTGATGATTTGAGTTTTGGCATGTATTGTTTGTCTATTCAAAAGGCCTTCTCGAGTGCTAACTTGCTAAGCAGTAATAATCCGAATCCGCCATTCTGGCTGCCCATCGTCCACGAGGTCACTTCATTTCTCCACATCTCTAGACGTCTCCTGTCGGCGTGGCACAAATAGGTGTCGAAATAGTCGTGGGCGTTGAGGCGTAGATTTGAATGACTTTCTCGACTTGCGGTCCCAAGCCGCCCCAGAATGGAGCTTGCGCATCTGTAGTAGTAACATGACTGCAGCCATGGCAGTCCGTAGGACTGGGAACAGTGACTGTGCTGTTGTATAGGGTGATCGTAATGGTAGGCTTGTAGTCGCCCGTAAAACCGTAATCCAGATGCGTGACTGTGCTCGTGCAGTCGCTGATGACAGCCTTCGTGGTGACTTCGGGCGTAGTGCTTGCAATGGCTGAGACCGTAAAAGCCAGAAGAGCTCTTAGTGCAATGTGGGTTGTCATGTTGGTGAAGCGAATCACAGCAAGGGACAAAAAGAAAAGAGGTCCTGGCTATAGCCACGGCTCAACCTGATGCCCAGACTATAGACAATCGGAACAATAGTTATATTCCTCTTGACCTTCGAGATCTTCGGGTCTGCTAGACTTCCACGAAATCCGAGATAGTCGAGGAACCATGGTGATGGCTGTCTGAGGTCGGATGATCGGCAAACTAGCGGGGAGCCCCATTCATTTCCCGAACTCCCGTCGCCATCGGTCGTAAAGGAGTAGCGGTATTCGGCGCCCCCCTGAACAGTATTCGTCACCCCCTTAAGACTAATTCGGCAGACAAAATGGCTGCTAATATCATTGGCTTTTCTGCCAATCAAGAAGCCATCTTGATTGGGAGTAATGCAAAATCGTTTGTAGCATGATGGTCAAATTTCAATGGCTGCGCCTCTGCACGACCGTAGCAAATCGAATTGGAGAGCTCGTGATAAGCTTTTGGGAGTGGGGGAAAATAACACGAAATTGATTCCTGCAACTTGGATTCTCCCTGTGAGTTAGCCCGATGATTCCCCCTTTTCATAAACTTGAACCTAGAAAGCGGATTCACAATCGTCCCCCTAAATTCAGGAGTTGAGTTAAAAGAAACGACATTGGATTAACGGTCTTATAATCAATATCTATCTCAAACGACGGCCTCCTACTACTTATTGCTCGGCGGGCTCAAACAGCATAAATATGCGGCACTCGTTTGCGTTTGCCCTGTGTTAAGCAATAGTATGGCCTGGGATTATAATAAATAATTCGATATTTGAGATGTGTGTGTATATTGTCAGATTGAAGGCGTAGGAGCGCACGTATAGAGGAGAGTCAGGCTAAATATCCGCCCAACTCCGGGCGGACTTCTCGCTAACCCTAGCGCGCTTACCCTAATAAGGCTACACGCTAAATAGGGGTCTATGTGATAGAAGGGGTCTTAGAGACTACTCTTCTAGTACTAGTTAGTTTTATATATATATATAATATGTATTATAAGTATTTATACTAATTTATAATTTAATAATTTAGTATATATAATTATTATTAATATTACTTTTAAATACTCTTTAAAAGTTAATACTTATTATAACCCCTACTAAACTATATAATTATAATAACTAGATCTTTCAAATAAATTATTTATATATTAATATAATTAGGTTAGACTTTGCAAAGGGCTTAACCTAAGTCTATATAATAAGAGGTAGCATAATACTATTTATTTAAAGCTAAAGAGGAAAAGGGAGAGTTTTCCACTTCAGCAAGGTTACACTAGGTTTATAGGTAGCCACTAGGTGGGCCCTAAGAGCAGTAAATCTAGGCAAAAGCCCAGATAGTTCCAACCGGGCGTAGCCCATAACATCATCCCCTTCCCCAGCCGGGGACCCTCTAGGCATAGGCCGGGTCGCCATCATTAGCCATAATCAGCCCATACCTCTCTTTATACTTACTCGCCGCCTCCATCTCCATAACAGCCTCCACTAGCTCCCAGGTATGCACTATATACCCTTCCCACTTAACTAGTACCTCGCGCCGCCGCCCTCTCCCTACAGCCCTCCATTATGCCGCATACATCTCCTCCACGCGCTATTCAAATTCACTATTATCTATAATAATTCGTAGTAGCTATAACTAGGCAGGCAGGAGGTTCTCTAGTATCCTCAAGAGAAAGTTAATATAGAACCTCAAGTAAATATTCCCAGAATATCTAGTTCTATAATATAGGAGCTTAATATATCTATAACTATATACTTATAGTATAGCTATAAGAGTTTCTTATTAGGCCTAGAGCTCTTATAGTTTGCTATTAATAATTAAACCTTATTACTTACTTAGTACTTCTCTATAGAGAACTTATATCTATTTATATTTTCCTCACTCTATTACTAAGGTACTATTATACTAGCTTAGATAAAACCTATTATATCTCTAAGCCTACTTACTAAGAGAGTACCTACTATTTGCTCTATAATAAGCATATTAAGTTCCTCTTTTATAACTAGTATAGAGTTAGTATAATATCTATACTTTAGGAAGAATAGAGAGAGTCTAGTTATATTACTCACTCTATTCCTAAGTACTAGTTAGGTAGCGGGAAGTAATCTTCTCTAGTTATCCTAAGCCTATATTATATATACTGGGATGGGACAGGTTGGCTTGGCTGCTCAGTTAGCAGAGCCACAGGCCCACTGCTAATAGGGTCTAAAAGCAGAAGACTGCGATGTGGAGGGGGGAGGAGAACTCTTCACGCTTTTCTTTCTACGATCGAGAGTTCTTTTGGCCTTAAGAGGCTTATACCTTAATAATCCTATATATAATTTCTGTGATATCTCTTCTATTTTGAGCCTAATTCTTCCTATTCTTTCTGATTAGATCTGCGAATTGCTATGCGTATCTTTTGAGCCTATTTTTATTATTCCTATCCTTTTGTGTGTAGTGTTATGTTATTTGCTAAATTTTTATAGTCCCCACTAGGCTCCTGCTCTTTCTAATAGTGCCTAGAGGCGGACCTTTTTGCTCTTTGCCACAACCCTCAAAGGTTTCTAAGAGAGTGGGGTGCCTTTATTGCGTCTAAACGTCCGGCTGTTATAATATATACTAATATATATATATTCCTTTAGATAATTGCAATATCTAGCTGCTATAAAGAAATAAAGAAATAATGATATGATATATGAATAAGAGCTGGATGGAGGAGAATAGGTGATTTGTAGACCTATTAGCCTATGGAGGGATTGCTGTTGCTATGCGTTCTTTTAAAAAAGTTAATAGGAATTGCGAAGACCCTGAAATCCTCCTTTCGTTTAGTATTTCGGCTAGAACTAACTATTTTTCTTTTTCCTCTCTTATATCCCTCCCCCTCTCTTAATTACCCTTATTTACTACTAGTCTTTTTAACTAAGTCTATTATATCTGAGATAGCTAAAAAGCTATAGATAAAACTAATATAGGAGAAATAGTAGTTTTGCTGAGCTAATAAGTGAAGCTAGATTAACTAGATTAGTAAATAAATACTAATAAACCCTTTTTAATATAGCCTAGAGTGCTAAGAGCAAGTATGCTAATTTACGAAGTATTTTAATAGAGTCGGGTTATTTTGCCTGTGCTGCCTGGATATACTGCCTGTGTGGGGCTACGCTAACCCAGATGCCTGCCCTCCTATTGGCCGCATTGCGCCACTCCAAATGCCTGCCCTCCCATTGGTCGCATTCGTACGCCCATTTTCCAGCTCAAAACACCACCATAGCGATCGCACTTTTAGCTAGTTTATATCGCAATTTTTTAGCTACTTTAGATCGCACTTTTAGCTACTTTAGCCTATTAATAAAATAATACTCTAATCGCCCAAATTTAACGTATTTCAATTATCTCTTTTCTGCCGATCGATCTATGCTTAATTGGGCTGAACTGGGTGGAT
>JAXCEF010000664.1:0-22574 GCA_037178605.1 Colletotrichum euphorbiae | reverse complement strand
GGGGGTGGTAAGGACATGCTCGGCATCGGTCGACTTTCTTGCCAAGCCGAACACGACGATGACGATGACTTTCGAGTCGGTCAACCACTTTGCGTCAAGACGGTATCGAGACGTTGTCATTTCACGCGTTTGGTTCTAGAGTAACTTGGCCAGCAGGCATTTGGCACGCGTTCTGAAGGCGCGGGGAAATTGGATCGGGAGCCGCCGCTGAGGTGCCGTGTCTGAGCTGCTTCATGAAAGCACACAAGCTGCGCAACAATCTGCGTCAGCGGCGAGGCGGGCGAGAAGTTGGAGCACCTTAGTCCGCTTCTCACAACGTTGTCCCGACATGGACGCAAGCACGACGGAAGAAAAGGTCAAGAAGGTCAAACGGTATGTCTCGCACGCATGTCTTAGCATTTATACCGATACTGTCTTTGAAAGCCCTCCCACACACACGGCCAACCATTATCCATCTCATTTGTCTTCGGCAGCTGCGCAAACCCGGAGCCTCCCTTTTCTCCCCGGTCAATCAAGACTTCCCTCCCCCTGACGTCCGCGCTCTGTCAAGACAATCCTCAAGTCGTGCTTGTGTTAAGTGGGTCGCCTTCCGCGATCTGTCCTCAGCCAACGCTCTCTCGACGAATGCCCGCTTTCTAGCAGAGTAATCGATGCTATTATCAAGCAGTAGTTCCTGAATCCGCAATAAATCCATCTGAGCCCCAAGTTTCTTGGGTATATCATGCATGGCGTTATGGGCCTCGTTGTGTATGGCCTTCTTCTGAGCCTCGCTGAATGTGGTTCGCCGATTCTGATGAGTCTTTGCATCGTCCTCATCCGAGCTGGATTACTCGAAACCGTAAAGTGGGACACCTCGAATAATGCTAGTCTGTGAATTAGCGGGTTTGTGAGATGGGACGTTGCTGATTGTGTTATATTCTCCGCCGATAATGGGGGTCCGTCCGTCCTCATCAGCACCCCGGCTTCTGATCAGCTGAGTTGTTATTCCCAGCATGCTCTCATCAACTGAATCTCAGCTATTCTCCTCAGATAGATCAACGCTAACGGTAGCCACGGAATCAGGCTCGTTGATGGGTTTGAATGTAGTGATGGTGGGCTCAAGGACGCCTCTCATCCGTCCATCCGGGTTCTGCTGGGCTAGTTTCCCCTCACATTTTGTGGCGGCCCTTGAGGTGATCGCGATGCTGGTGCCGCTCACCAAAACTCTGTCGAACGCGGGGTTTGAAATTGTTCTTCTTGTGGGCCTGTCTCTTCTGGATGGGGAGGTGTGAGCTGATTTCTTCCTCTGACACTGTTGGATGGATGTTTCGGACGTGAGCCTTAAGGCTGCTCGGTGTTGTGGTCTCTGTCCCGCAAACCCTGCATTTCCGTGGGAGATTGTGATGCACGAGGGCGTAATGTTTACGCATCTCGGTTCTTGTCGCGTGGCGTGGCCCTTCTGCACTGCTCTCGTAGGGCTCTGCAGCCCTCTCTGCAGCCCTCTGCAGAAGGGATATAAAACCGCACCTTATGCGCGTTCATATCCTTCCCAATACAAGCACTTTTACTTCCTCATATCTACGCTCTGCTATGTGATAAGTTCGAGTCGAGAATGGTGTCGCAAGAACACTCGGGCCATGCACAGCGTTGAGGCTCCCACTTATGGTCGAGAAGATGGACATCCAGCTTTTCTTCAGTCTCATATCTCTTGGAGCAATTCGGGCACTCGAACTAGTATTGTGCTTTGATGTCGGCCTTGCATCGATCACTGTGAATGTTCCGCGAATATTCGTTGACGAACTGCCACGTGCATCCCTCGATCGTGCATGAAAACATGCGTCGGGTTGCCGGGTCACGGCTGTTGGCATTCTCGGCACAGGATGGCATTCCGTGTTGGAGGAGCATGCGTATTCGTTGATCGAGCAGAAGCACTGCGCAAACTCTGCGGGAGGCGCCGTCAGAATTCTTTCCAGCGCTGTGTTGGTCCCAGATTCGAGACCGTTTACCACCTCAATCAACTCTGTGCTGTCGATGGCGTTTTCTTGGCCTAGGAGTATGGCCTCAAGCTGATTAGCCGTGACTTCCTCCTCTGTGTCTCCATCCAAATCGTTGGCTAGAGTGTTGCTTTGGGCAAGCTGGGATGCCTCAGTTGCAAAATCTTCGGTTCTGCCAAGAAACCGAAAACTTTAGGTCTCGCTCCCTTCGTGATGCGGATTCGAGGGTCTCGTCGGCGGAATTCGACCAGAGTAAGCTCTCGTCGATGTCTTTGATATTACCATCGGAGAAGACTTCAAACGAGTGCGACGACAGATGATCGCCTGCTCTAGGCAGCCTTGAGGAGTTTTAGAAAATTGAAGCTCGGGGGTGGGAGGTTGGGAGATTGAGGGACCAGTTGCAGAGGGGTAGAGGGAAGGATGAAAAACGTTGAGGGCAAGTGCGGATAGGAGGCTGCCTGAGGTACCTCCAACGCCAAAGGCAAGTGCGGCGTGGAAGGCACGAAGCTCGCTGATGGCATTGCAGAATGGAAGGCAGCAACAGAGGAAGAAGGCACATTCGCAGAGAAAAGCTTTCAATGCAAGCTCGATTTGATTCATAGCTAAGCGCGGCATTAAGGCCGAGATCACAAAAAGCGCGTACTCAGAAACCTCGAAATCCGCAAACTAAGAACCCCCCCATTTACTTTTAATAGATGCGCTGTACGAGCAGCACACCCTGAATGCCAAGAATGAAAACCCGTAAACGATGAACGAAGAACTTCGATCTCGAAGCTTTCCCTCCTTCTTCCCCCCTCAGCAATGATATGCTTGCTGTCTCTGATTCCTCTATCAACATGTTCCTTAAGCAGGAAAAACAGCAGCGTAAGTGTTGGCATGGCCCTTTCCGATCTCGGCATCGAAGAGAATGAAACCGCAGCACTCGACTAGTCCAAGATTGCCTAATGGACCTAAGAAGTCCAAGCCCGGCGACTCTCGATATTTCAAAGGAATGTATGCCGCCTTATTCTCGAAGGTGGATGGCCACATGCGTGCTAAGATCGCCCTTCTGCATCGAAGATATCGAAACAACTCTTGCAGCTAGTACACCGCATGACCACCAGAAGTTCTGATTTCGCAAGGCGAGGCAGCGGATACCTCTAGGCTTGGCACTGGGAAATGTGCTCTTCGAATTGGCCCTGTTTGGATTTGACCGTCACAGTCCGGACGCTTCCACCTTTTTGAAGGGTGAGTGTCGATAATGTGGTTATACTTAGTCGGTCTGGAACTGTTGCGGGGAACGCTCGCGCAGACGCAAAAGACAGGAAGCTTTTCGAGAATGGGTTTAGGTGGCTTCTCTGATGCCTTGATAGTGGCAGTCTTTGGCTCTTTGCATCCAACCTCCCGGTGGTCTTGAGGCCTGTGACGTTGAAGATTTGTTGACATTCGGAACGAATGCTGTTGTTCGAGTGATAGGATCGTAAATGTTCGGTCCAATCTGTAGCATTCTGGGGACTGCCTGGACATCCATAACAGCGCGGTTTCGGCTTCTTGGTCGTTAAAAAAGTGGCGGATTTCCTCTGGGGTCTTACGTCATGCGGCACGGAGACGTGAGTCTTTCGAAAGAAGCAACGAGAGCTGGTCGATGTCCGTGAGACTGGTCTCTTTGGCAAGTACCTGACAGACAGGACAGTTTGCGCCCGTGGACTGAACCTTGCGCCGCGGAAACTGCTCGGGGTGACCTCCGCCGATGGATCACGAGGTGTTGCGGTCTCCCCGGTCCTTCAAGACCTCCGCTTGACGTCCAAATGTCGATCATGTCGGGCTCAACAACCACCAGTTTTCTGGAGTACAGCTTCATAATCGGGTGGATTACCCGGATAGGCCCATTGGCAATAACCTCTGGCGCTTGATGAGCCAACGATCCTCTTCGTCCCTGACCAGCTCCTTTCGAACGAAATCCTTTGTCGCGAGTTCGTCGCCGTCGACGGCATTGGGCTTGAATGGAGAGATGTCGGGGATGATTTCCCTAATACTGTCGATGGCGTCCTCCCACCCAGAAGTCTCTTGACCCCATGACACTGTCCTCTTGGCAGAGGGCGGACGGAACTTCGAAACAGGTGTATACCCTGCCGTCACGATCTCGGCCACCTTCACCTTGATTTAATCGTCAATGTTTGTCGTTCCAAGTAGCTCGTCCTTCTCAATAAAAGCCTGCGCTGTGGGAGAGACTGCTTGCTGTCCGAAATAGAGGGCCCGGATGGCACCCTGCTGTATAGAATCCTCCTTGATGCTTGTCTCATAGCGAGATCCTTGTTGAACCGACCGAAGTCGCTTGTTGTCGCTCCGAGGGGCTTGTCTCTCTTGATGAAAACCTACATCCGGGGAGAGAGTGCCTGATGATTCTCGAAGTAAACAGCCCGGAAGACGATAATGTGCGCAATGTCAAAGGGCTTCACATCATCGCGGTTGATGATCCTGGCGCACAGGATACTACTTGAGGTTTATGTTGTGGCGGACCCTTAGTTCGGGTACAACCCTTTGTTGTTCCTTCCCGTTGGTGAAGGATGTGTTGTCGCGTTGAGCAGAACAAACCAAAACAGGTCAACAAATGGGTGACCTCGGGTCGAAGGGTTGAGTGTAGTTGCCCGTTCTGAAATATATCGGCGTTACACCATCATTCTCCGATATCTTGGTCCTGGGATGCTGTAAGTAGTCATCGAGGTTGTCATGCTCCTTTGGTGGTTTCGAGCTGAGAGGCGATGATGCGGGCAATGTCGAAGGGCGTCACATCTTCGCGTAGGCTTGACGCTCAAAATTGTTTTTGGTCGGGCTCAGAGGTTGATCTTCACACCTTGGGCTGATCTCTGTTGTCCTCCTGTTGATGAAGTATTCCCTATCGTGTTAGGTAAGGAGTATCGATAGGTATCTTCGCAGCCAGTTTTGATATTCGCAATTTAGTTCCCCGTCTGCCATATTGTGTCGACATCTTGTAGTGTTGAATTTCTTCTCAATAAATTCTTTTTTTCCCAGAGAATTGGGAGCTGCGGCAACTGTCTAAGTTTAGCGTCGGTAATGAGAGGATTGATGAGGAAGGTACCTTAAAGGTAAGTAAGTAGTTGGCGTGTGGAGGACATAGGTACGGCTGAGGTATCTATCTACCTACTTATATTGGAAGTAAGGTAAGCTAGAAAAGCGCGTGCTGGTTTTCCCTTCACTGACCGTTGTCAGTAAGAGCAAAATTTTGTATACTAGTAAGCATCTGACTCTACAAACACGTCTGCACAAAGCTCAGACATCAGGTCAAAACACGACAATCAAATGTGACAAGCGTTGCACAGTGTTTGACCGTCACATTGCAGATCTCCAACACGGCCCACCCCACCAGCGCCAAGCACCCCGCCATGATCCCCCCCAGACGCGACACTCTCACCGACGCGACCTACGGCAAACCAACCACACAGCAAAGCCGAAAATGTCATCGCACCAACGCACCTTCTCCCACTCCCAAAGCGCGCCGAAGGAGAAGACTTTCTTTGAGCAACAGCGCGAAGAGCTCATCGGGGAGATTGCGATGGTGAGAGCCGATGCCGGCCCAGAATCAACAAACGAAACCCCCCACCGCTGACGCAAACCAAACAAAACAGAGCTTCGAACATGTCCTGGCCAACATCAACAAGCTGAACCGCTCGCTCGAGGCCGTTATCACAGTAGAATCTCGATTCGAATTTCTTGCACTTGGAAGTGAGTTGGGCTAACGGAGTCCAACAGGTCGGAAACGAATTCTCCTCCGTCGAAGCCCTCTGGTCACAGTTCGAGAACGTCATGGCCAAGGAACCAGAGCAGGGCAAGGAAGGCGAGGGCAACAACGACGAGGGCGAGGTGAAGAGCAAGGAGAAGTGAAGAAATGATACCCACATACACACAGACGGAATGATAACGAGAACCGGCGTCAATTAATTACACATCTTTCCTTTACACCTCTCCGTGCTCACGGGCACCTTAACGAACATCGAAACCAACCACGAGTCTCTTAGTCTCGAGGCCGGACCTGTCCCTTTGCATCCTCGACAGACCATGACCGATTCTTCTTATTGAAAGTCTCCTCCTGTTCAGTCTTCTTCCACTTCCCTTCCAAGGCCTTGACATCCTCTACGACATGATTCAGCCCCCAAATCAGACCCGAAAGGTCATTCTCCGCAAGAATCGCGGCCAGTCTGGTGACAGAAAAACCACACTTTCTCACTATACGGTCCAAAGTCCTCTCAGAATCGCACGCCTCGCTCACAAGCTTCCAATGCTTGAACCAGAACGCCTCTCCGGCAACGTGCGCCTGCGAGACCGCCGCCCTGCTGGGCTCGCCCTCGTGGCTGATCTTGATGTAAAACTTGGCCGAGCTGAACCGACACACCTCGAGCTGTTTATTCTTGAGATCGCAGATGGCCTTCCACGGTTCGTCCGCCAGATTCGCGAGTGCGATCGCCTTTTCTCTGATGCCGGCGATCTGCTCCTCGGCCTTCTCGCAGCGCCTCTTCAAGTTATCAAACGTCGTCTTGCTTGCCGTCGCCAAGTTTCTCAGCTTGCGCTCCTTTCCGGGGTCGTTGTTGTCGTTTCTGAAAAGACATGCGGTCCATGAGGGTTTGCAGTTCCTCGCATGCTGCACGATGCCGCTGAGGTACCCGTCAGCCTCTTGCAGTACTTCCCGACATCCCTGGACGAGATCTTTAGGGAGAGAGTTGCGCTCTCTTATCAAGTCATCGAGCACGTTTTCAGCGCTTAGCATCTGCCCTCTTAGGTTGGTCATGCGTTGTTCGGGGTTTTCTAGAGATTGGCCGGTGGGGCCGGCACGATCTGGGCGATGACGGGATCGCGGGGGATCGGCGAGCTTAACCTGGGCGATGGATTCCATGATTCGTAAGGATCTGCCGGAAGTTTGTTGCGTCAGATTGATTGATGTAGCCTTTATGACAAAAATAAAACCGGAGTCATGACCGTCTTTCGAAAAATCCCACATTCTGATATGTGGTTTCCCAGGACCCTTTCTCCGTTGGTTCAGTGTAAACTCAGAACCTCCACCGCCACTGGTTACCCAAACTCACTCCCAGCCAAAACCATGGAAACATCACGTCGGAGACAGCAATAAACACAATCACAACCATGAGCTTTTTGAACTTTGATGCTTTTTGACATTTCATATTTCCAAGCCCTGGAATGCCTTATCAAGACAGAAAACCCGATGCTACAGGAAGAAAAAAGATAGGAAAATAGAGAAGTTCCCACTTGGTAAAAGTGCTGTTGGATACGGAAACTGATCAAAGTCTCTCCCGCACCCGCTCCGTTTGTGTCGTGTGTAAAGGGTATGGTTGAGTCTTCGCGACCCCGATTTCACCTTCCCACCCATTTCCCCCTATATACCGTTCTTCTCCCGCACTCAAAGAAAACCACATCCCACGTCCCTGATAAAGGGCAAGTCGCCCCCAGTCTAGAGTTCATCCAGCCCCAGGACAGGAGACGCCCCTTCGCTAATGGTGGCGCATGCTTTCCAGATCGTAATAGTAGCAGGTCGTGACGAGATCATGCAGATAAACAAAGTCATTCATTACGCCCTCCGTCTTCCAATGCTTTTCCGTTACAGTCGTCACTGACTTAGAGGATCTTGCAATTCCTCTTCTTCTTCTTCTTAAGAGGGCCAACGCCGGCAATGCCGCCGCCGCTGCTTCCCGGTGCGCCATGTGACGACGAGACAGCGGCCTGGGCCTCGAGATTTTTCCGGTCGTTAGCGACCACAGTCAGAATGGCCTGCTCAAAAATCTCATCAACGCCCGTCATCTCCTTACTGCTGCACTCCATGTACTGTGCGCCCATCTTGCGGGCCACAGCGCGACCCTGTTCCTGGGTGACGGGTGTGAGGCCTTGTGTCTTGAGCATGTCGATGCATGTCTTCTTGAAGCGAAGGTCGGACTTGAGGCCCACGAGGACCAGAGGGGTATAGGGGCAGAAGTGGAGGACTTCGGGGTACCACTGTTGACGAGGGCAAATTAGCATTAGCGGAAAAACGGGGTCCGCCGAAAAGGAGGGGCCGTGTTATCGGAGGGGCGCACCTTGTCCATGACGTTTTCTAGCGAGTTGGGACAGTCGATCGCAAAACACACGAATATCAAGTCTGTCTCGGGGTAAGAGAGCGGTCGCAGCCGGTCGTATTCCTCCTGCCCGGCCGTGTCCCACAGCGCCAGCTCCACGGTCTTACCGGACGGCGGGTGCGTCGGGTACGTGATGTAGTTTTCGAAGACGGTGGGGACATATTTCTGTGTTGCCAGAGTTAGCATTGTTTTGGTTCATCTCGGTTGTCAGACCGCGGATACGCAGGGATATCGCGGCGACAATGACAGATGGGATGATTTGGAGACGAAATTTTTTCCTCTTTCGTACCTCTGGAAAGTAGCCTTGGCTGTAGCTGATAAGCAGACAGGTCTTGCCGCAGCCGCCATCGCCGACGACCACAATCTTCTTGGAGTAGGCTGGACCTTCGGTGACATGGGTTGCGGCGCTCTCGCGCCCTGTGGAAGAGCTCATTGTGGTGCTGACGGTGCCGTCGCTGCTCCTAAGGCGCGTGTTGCGGCGGGAGGTCGTCGGGCGTCCCAAGCCGTCGTCGTACTTTTCGCTGAAGGATTGGGACGAGGAGTGCAGGTGTGAGGAGCGTTGGTATGAGGACGCCATAATGCGGCAGACCCAATGTGTGGTGATGGTGCGGTGCGATGACGAGCCTTGTTTCGTTGCGCGGCCCGTCGTGTGCTTGATGCGAGTCTTGGTTGTTGATGAGATGTGTGCCGGGGGCCGGTCGTTCGTCTGAGGGGGGGGGGTTGTTGGGGGGTTGACAGACGGGATTTTGTGACTTATGCGATGTTGTCTTGTTGTAGATGTTTCTCAGAGTAGATGCTGCTGCTTTGCTGTTTGTGGCTGACTTCTCCAGCCTCCTCGCGGCTGCTCGTCGTGCTCTGCTTCAGTCGAATGCCGTTGAGACCTGGTTTAGGCGAGGCATGCGATGCGGGTAAGGGACGTTGCGGCGTTGAATTGAGGAATGTTGGAGAAGTGGTAGTTGATCAGCTTGGGATTGTGTATTGTATGGGGGTGGGTTTGTGTGTGAGAGATGTGGATGGGCGGGTTGTGCTGTGTTCTTGAGGAGAAGGGACGGGAGCAAGGAGGGCAAGTGTAAACAAGTCGACGGGGCAACCAGCCACTTCTTGCCGGGGTGATGACGGCAGGCGGGTTGCGAGCGGCCAGGCGTCGAGAGCCTGATTGCTTGACCCACGGGCCAACAGCGACGCCCGAGAAAGGTGGGCCACGCTAAGGCGGATCAACTGGACCCCTGTCCAACTTGTTTGCCCCTGCAATATGACGCACTGGGCAGGAAACCAACGGAAGAACCGATGAGTTTATCCGGTCAAGGCAGGTCGGGTTTCCAGTTCCGGCCGGCGGCGTGGCCTCGGGAGCTGTGGTGGTCTGAGCTTCACCCCACCACCGCCTCCCTCAAAATCGCGACGTGAATTTTATTACCAGCGCGTCATCTTTTTCTCCAGTGTCCCATTTCCCACCAGCATTGAAGGAAGACTGAGCCGAAAAGCTGCAGGAGCTGCACCGCGCGCAGGAGAGCATACTTGGCATTTGCTTTCGTTCACTGGCAACAGCACCAGGTGGCTCTGTCTAGCAACCGGATTACTAATCCTTCCCAGGAGAGCTCACCGCAGCCATGGATGCCAACGGTGACGCCGCCCAATCCAAATGGATAACTCTAGTCTCTAGTGATGGCTTCGAGTTCGTCGTCCTGCGCGAGGCAGCTATGATTAGCCCCGCGATCAAGGGCATGCTAGACCCCCGCAGCCATTTTCTTGAGGCGACAGAGGGGCGTTGCGTCTTCTCGGAGATCAGGTAAGTTTTCAACATCTCTCGTCTCACCATCACTCCACCGCCTGAACATCAACATGATGATCACAAATTTATTTCGCTGTGTTCTTACTGACAGACCGCTGCTGCAACGGCTGGTCTGCTTGATTGCCAACTACACTTGATCTGAAACAAAATCACCATTTCGTTTTCCTTCTTCCCAGCCACACAGCGCAGATTCCCACGTTTCATTTCTCTGTTCTGGAAGAAGCTAACCGTGCGATTTCCCTCTCGGCAGTGGCGTCGTCCTTGAGAAGGTCTGCGAATATTTCCAATACTGGTACCGTTACCGGGACCGCGAAGACGTCCCAGACATGGACATTCCGGTCGAGCTCTGTCTCGAGCTGCTGGTCGCCGCCGACTACCTGGGCCTGGACAGTAAGATACCCAACCTCGTCCCGCTTGTCCCAGCATTTCTGATCTGACACCTTTTACAGAACAGAACACCGGCTCTATCTGATGACGTTGATGTTAATGAAGATGTGAATTACGGCTTTTCTTTCGGAGTTTGGGCGTTAAACATCAACGTCGGAAAGATGCCACTGCTACACCATTCCGACCAATCAGGGTTTTCCTTTTTTTTTTCCTTTTATATATGACCCATGCTATCTCGCTACGTGACGAACACAACAGATTCCATCTCAGCATATGCGTTCCTCTCCCTCACTCCTCCGTGGGTTGAACGTCTATTAGAGGTGGAAGATCGAATCCATTCCACTCACTCTGCTCGACTCATGTTCTTCCATTGAGATCTACGCTTTTTCTGTTGGGATACATACTTGAATACTAGCCATCCCGTAGCTGGGTATAATACAAGCTTCATCCTCGAACTCTGGTCTTCATTTTATGTGATTCCCTACAAGTGCGATCTGGGCCGCCATCAGTGCCGGCCTCTGCCTCGGCCTCGGCCTCCACCTCGCCCCCTACCACCTCGGCCACCGCGTCCACCTCCTCTGTGAAAGCCCCTACCACCGCCTCGGTGCCCTCTGAACTCCCCGACAGGTGGTCCACGGGCTTTCCTCTCTAACCTCTCTTCCTCACTCGCGTCCCATATGTTCTCAAGCTGAAGCAGCTCGCAGAACGCCGCCGTCTGCGGGCTTGTGTACTCAAACGGCTGGTTGGGCACTGATTCTGGGTCGCCCTCGGCGTGAGGCGGCGCCGTGATCTCAAAATTGAGCGGGACATCAAGTTTGTCCTTGGCCACCACGTTCTCCTCGACCCACTTGCGCTCTGCATCGATTAGCGGCACGTAGTGGTCCTCGCCCAAGTCCGGCGGCGCGTGAGCTGACGGGTCACCAATCTTCAAAGTCGGATGGAAAACTCGGGTGATGGCGAGCCATTCCGGGTCGTATTGCAGACGGAAAGGTCGGGTGGGTGCGGCTTGGCCCGCAGGTAGGACATTGTGAGGGTGCGCCTCGAGGAGCTGTAGGAAGTTCCGACGGGGAAGGCATTTGTCGAGAGCCAGGAAGTTGACTTGCTTGTTTGTGATAGCAGGCGGGACGGTCTGGCCCGGTGTTCGTTTTGGCTGAGGTTGAGGGCGGGCGAATGAAGCGGGAAGTTGAGCGCGCAAGTCCTCGGACACGGTGTTCTTGCTGAGGCCTTCGGTAGCTGGTTTCTCTGCTGCCGTTGGTTTGTCGTCCTCGTCCTCGTCGTCGAGGTCGATCTCGTTGGGATTTCCTGGAGCAACAGCAGGGGCATCCACAACCTCCTCATCGCCGTCCAGGTCGATTTCGTCGGGGTTTTTCTCCTTATCAACCGGAGGAATACCTGTTGAACCAGCAACAGCAACAGCATCAGTCACGACGCTCTCCTGCTTCGCAGCCGCACTCTGATCCTCGTCCTTGTAGATCTTCAACGCGGCATACTTGCAATGCAAATGCGCCGAAAACCAATACGGCGGCCTCAACCGATCACAAACATACTCCGCCGCCACGTTCCCCAGCGTCCCGTCGTTGGACTCCCTCTCGAAATCCGGCTTCATCCTCCACAGAGCCTTCGCGTCACCCCACTTCTCGATGCCTCTCGGCCAGTCATGGCTGACGCCGATGTCGACCTGCTCTCTCAGCAGCAACAACTTCCTCACATCCACCTCCCTCACGTGATAGAAGCTCTTGATCTCGTCCGGCCCCATCGGCAGCCGTTCGTGGTGCGTCTTGCGGTAGTCGAAGCCCTTCCAGATCCCGCTCATGGCCGCGATGCGCAGCGGCCCGAGCCGCAGCACGTTCGCCGCGCCCAGGTAGTAGATGTTGGGCGCGGCCCAGCCGCCGTAGTACATCTCCCACAGGTGCGCCGCGGCCTCGTGGTTGCCGGCCGCGAAGACGGTCAGGTACGGCGCGGTGCGGCGCCCGGCGTAGTACTCCCAAAAGTCGCCGAGCTCGCGGTACTTTGCGGGGACGGACATGACGGTGAGATCGGCCGCGTTGCGCGCGGCTTGGAAGTCGCCGCCGATGATGAGGACGTCGACGCCATCCCAGCGGCGGGCCGCGCAGGAGGCGGCGACGGCGGCGTAGATTGCGTTGAGGGTGCCGTGGCCCTGCGAATTTGTCAGCGAGCGTATCCATTTGCATTTAGATAGATTAAACCGGAAAACACATACGCAGCCTTCAACGGCGACGCGAACGCCGTTTGTTTTAAATGTGCGCGTGGCCATGAGGAGTTGGTCACACCGTCTGGTTGTTGTTGTTGTTGTTGTTGTTGTTGTTGGGCGGAGGTTTGGTGGCATTCGGCCGTGCCGGCGAAAATTTCATCACAGTACGCAGGCACGGCACGAGCGATCAACTTGAGTTCACAACTGTCATTCCACTGAGCTGGCGCGGAATTTGCGCGTATTTCCAATCGTAAGAGTTTTACTCTTATCACAGGATCAACAGTGAACGCGATTTGCGTGTATTTTGAAAGTTTGTATTCAGTGAATCATTAGGAACGACCTTACTGATTATATGCTCATCGCTTGGGCGAGCTGATGCTCAAGGTAGACAACTTCTTCAACAACAACATCGAGAAGAGTTTTGCCGCCATTGTCTCATCTACAATTGATCATGAAAATTGAGCAGCTTCTTCGCTCCAATCTCCCACAACACATCATTTTGTGAGTGATGTCCAGCGCCTGGAACCCAAGCAAGCCTTACCTCACAACCCTCATTATCCTTATCCTCTGCACCAGCAAAAGGCTTGACCTCATCAACTTTCGCATCAAACAGCTTGCGACTTCAGAGTTCCTCAAACTTGTTTTTGAAGGACGAGGCAAGTTTCGACATAACGCTGTACGTCATCATCTTAGCCTCACCACCAATTAGGACGAGTATTCAATCACTGCCTTCCCAACCACTAATGGAGTCGATAATGTTGGCGGTCTTGGCGAAGGGCTTCATCAGGCTAATGGACCACAGAAACGGGTCATAGCGGTCGACATACTTTGAAAGTTGGAAAAACCGGCCTCAGTCATCTGATGGCCGGAAAAGGCCTGTCTTACGAGAAAAGAACGAGAGGAGGGGTGAGTTCGGGTGCCAGCCATGGAATAGCCTGCGAATAGTGAACCAAGGCTCGAACATGGCCCATTTAGCGTAGACTCGGTATCTGAGCTTGAATCAAGCGCAGAGCGCAGCAGATCCCACAATTACTCACTCCGCAAAGCCAGGGCTGCCCCAAGGAGTAAAAGGCCCTTCATATGAGCCTTCTGGGCAGATAGGATGCCTCGACAGAGGCCATCACTGTCGGAGTGTTATACGAGGAGAACCTCGCTTCTCTGTCTCTCTTGGACCCACTGAATGGCAGCGATGGCATCATCTGCTAGGTTTTATCTGGTGATGGGGAACAACATCTTCAGGTATGAAGGATGCCAGCCGTTTCCATAGCCGCGAAGGGAGACGGCGTAGCATGGGATGTCGTGCGTCGTTACATATTGCAGGTACTCGGTCCACACCCACGCATTGCCCATACGCCCGTAAATAATAGAACTGGACGTTTTATGTGTTAGGGATGGTGACCTGGTTGGACAGGACTTCGATCTTTGCTGAGTTTCAGCCCAGCGTCGGCTGAAGTCCTCTGGAGCGGCGAGAGGCTCGCCGGTAGGTGCGGTCCGGTAGAGTCATTGATATGATGAACGCAAATCGAAGATACCCATGCCTAAAAGATGCTCAGGTAGTTTAATACAACGAGGTATTGGAGAAGTAATACCATAACAATCTGCAGTGAGTGTTCTCTACCTGGAGTGCAGGGAAGTCTGTGACGAGGCAGCATGTGCTGGGTTCTCAGGTCTATTCATAAATGGTCCCAACTCCAAGGTAGATACTCAGAGACAGTCAGCCCTGTGGCGTCACGCGAGCGGCGAGCCACGAGCTGACAAGTCATCGCCGTTTACTCCCGAGGCGATTTCGCATTCTTGGCTGGGACTTTCCAGGACGGGAGCCATGTAGCCACGGCATCGGCCGTCGTCGCCAATTGGACCGCCAACAAACCCTGTGGCTGAGGAGGTTGTGCTAGGCAAATGCTGGCGGTGACTCCTGCATCGATGCGTGACCAGTTGAGCTCTGAGGATTGAAGCTTTCAATTGGCGGTGGCTACGGCGTTCGGAGAGAAACGCGGCGACAGGGCTCAGCTTGGCAGCTTGGACGATGGACGCGAATATGCGCTTGCAATTGATGATCTCGGGGTTTCGTTGAAACTGAGTCTCCCAACCTAGGAGAGAATTCTGATTGCATGAACCCAGACCGGATGACTTTCACCGAAATAACGGCTGGTGGAAATGCCTTGCAACGGGTCAATAACGGGGAAACAAGATTAGCACCCCGGATTTTGGGTTGCGTCGCTGGGCGGCACCTTACAGTGGACCCGATGATTTTCCGACCGCCTCAAGCCTACTGTACTCCAGCCTCAGGTACCTCACACACTGTGCTGCGGCCTAAAAATTGTCAGGCAGTGAAGAACAAGGAGACTCGCGATCGCAGCCTCGACCGCGCAAACCCATCTTCCTCATCCACACATTACATGGGCCAGTTCTCCCCTTCGAACCGCCCACCATGAGCGTCCGTACACCCTCCAACATCTCCCCTTGCTTCGATAGAAAGCTGAATATTGTTCGTATAGTTCGTGCCGATTAACCCGCGGCCTATGCTGCAAGACCTGTACGTTCGCCTACCGTCCGCGCTATGCAGCTCCTCATCCCAGCGGAGCCATTCTACAGCTATCACGGCCGAGACAGACCAGGGCAGTCTGCTGACTTCTATCGCAGCGTCGACAAGGACGTCGTTATCAGACTCAAGTGGGGCGAGACAGAGTACAAGGGCAAGCTGGTTAGCATCGACAGCTACATGAACATCCAGCTTAGCGGAGCCGAGGAGTACATCGATCAGAAGATGACTGGAGCTCTGGGCCAGGTTTTGATCCGGTATGCAATATTATCTCTCCCACGCATGACGGTTTTGCTAACGCACTCTTAGATGTAACAATGTACTCTGGATCCGCGGCGCGAAGCAAGGCGAAAACGGCGATGTCAATATGGAGGGTTGAGCCAACGATCGACGAGCGGAAGCACCCACACGCCTGGACCCGATCGAGTAGCTGGCAAAGGGCAGTAAGACCGGATCACGATGGAGCATTTGGGGGAAACGTTTTTGGGGGACCCAAAAAGCTGGCGAACATGATGAATCGTTGTTCTCATCTGAAACGAATACCCACGATTCTCGCTGCGCAACAGGACGAAAAGCCCCGCAGCGAAACAACGCTACGGCCCTCTGTGCCTTCTATATCTCGATACTACATAAGACAAGCAACCTTGCGACTACTGCAAAGATCCGATGACGCCACCTTGATACGCTGTGTCTCGCTGATCCACGTGTACGCCTCGATGAGCCACTCATACCACACCCTGGAATCGTCCGTTTGCCGCCACATCGTAACCTCCAACTCGGTGTCGGCTGGGAAGTAGATGGGTGTCTGTGACAGTTAGTGACTGTTGAAAGCTATGATGTGGAGTCGCTTACCTTGATAGGGAAGAAGATAGGGAACCAAGAGATCATATCCTTGCTCTTGCGGTCAATCAACTCGGGATGCGTGCTGATCTCCACCTTTTCCTTATTTCCGGTCTGAGGCGAGTACAGAACCGACTCAAAATATCCGGCCAGACCGTGGATAACACCTCTCGTACGGCAGACAAAGGTGAGGTGGCAGAAACGAGAGTTGTGGTCATTGGCACCAACAGCACCGGCCATACTTCCGCCACCACCGCCCATAACACCACCAGCCCGGCGCGTTTCTATCTGCTTGAGGGTAGCCTCGGAAACCGGGTGAGTGAACTCCCACGCCTGCTGGAAGCGAGGGTGTTCCGGGACGCGCTGTGCAGCGAAGTCAATGGCGAAGAGACGCACCACCCAGGGGGTATCAAAGGCGTTGGGCTCGGTGGGCAACCTCGTAAGCAGGTCGGCGTGGATGCGCGGTGTCGCGATAGGGCTCATATGCGCCGTATACGACTCAGGAATGGAGATTCCGTGAGGGGCGAGGACGTGCTGAACACCATCCAAACACTCAGGAGAAAGCTCGTTGTCTGCAAAAGAGCCGAGTAGCTCCGACACCAGAATATCGACCTTGCCGTACACAGGGTTATTTTCGGAAGTGCCAGAGACAAGGGGTCCTTTCCACGCGCGCATGTCCGTCTTGACGACCGTAACCTTTCCGCCCCAGATCTTCTCATTTTGTCGGAGGAGATAGACGTATGCATTAGGATTCTTCTCCACAGCCCAGACCTGAACAGGAACTCCTGTTGCTTCGCTTGCCTTCAAAGCTCTAGTCACGAGAGGCCCCCGACCAGAACCCACAACGGCGATGACCACGGCACCATTGGTCGACGATGTTGCTCTGCCAATTTGGTGCCACTCGGCCAGTGCCTCGACGCAGGCGGCCTCGTACTGGTTGTATTTGACGGGGTCACCCTCAAAGACCTCGTACGTCGCGGATTCGAGGTTGTCGGACAGAGGCTGTAATGGCGACTGCAGCCAATCCTGAAAGCTAGTAAGAGTCGACTGTTCGAGATACGAATACGGGGGCTGTTGCATTTCAAGCCACTTGAGATAGGCGACGTAGGTTCCGAAGGTCTTCATGGAATCTGCGCCTTGTTGACCAGATTGAGCCTCGCCTAGGCTGGGGAAGTCTGCCGCAGTAGGGACCTGGCTGCCCAGCGTAATGGCCTGGACCTGGGCTTCTGCGGTGAGCGAAGCTGGGTCAGGACCGACATTGTTGAGGAGGAGCCAGGGGGCATTCTTCAGACGCATGAGGGTGAAGATCATATCCTGGTGCGCCTTAGGCAGAGCGGGATGTCCGCCTCTGTTCCTTTGAAAGGCATTTGGACCGAGGGACAAGAAGTGCAGAGGCTCAGCAAACCATTTGTCTCTAAGCTCCTTTTCGGGCAGCATTTTGGGAACTCGGATAGCTGCCGACAACGGTTAGTCCCTGGGTGCATGCTTCCGTTTCGGGGGGATGCTCCATACCAACGTAGAGACGCATGCTGTATTCGCAAATACTGCGGATAGAGTGCCACGAGTCCCAAGCGCTGTAGATGTCGACGTTGTCATGGCCGACAGCGCCATGCGCGTCGGAGGGCAGAGCTGAAAGAAGTTCAACAGTCTCCTCCAAGTCCGGCTCGCGGTACATAGGCATATGGATGATGAAGTTCAAGCGGTTGGCGATGTTCATGGCCTCCAGGACGGCTCGGGCATACTGAGAGACACCCTGGTTGCCGCCATTCTTGGAGGCATCCCGCCTCAAACCCGGCACGATGATGCTTCTTACTCCACAAAAATTGGCGTAGGCGACCTCGAGGTTCAGAACCTGGCGGGATATGCTCGCAATGACCGGGTCAGTCGAAGCCAGGTCGATCCAAGGGCTGACATAGGCGATGTAAGTCGTCACCGCATGGCCGGGAAACAGCGAGGTGTCGTCGGGCGTCAGGGGTGGGACGACCGCATCCGCCAAGGAGGCAGCGCCAAGTCTAGCCTTGAGGAGGTGGCTCAAGACGAGTTCCTTAACTCGAGCATGGAAATGGCCATTGGTTATGGGGGTGGTGACAAAGCTGATCTGATGCGAGGTTTAGTGAGGGTCAAGGCCAGGGTTCAGGGCGACTTACACCAGCATTGATGAGCTGACCATACTGAAGATCATCCAGAGGCTGTTGTCTGCTCGGGTCGTGCTGGCCAAGGCTGAAAACTGGCCTGTTAGGGATGTTGTAGTTGCCGTTGTCCATGGCTGATGAGAGAGGGGCTCCTCTATGCTAAGATGCCTGGCTGGTGCAGTTTGTGAATGGTGTGACTGCGCGGCGCACAAATCACGGCGGCTACTGTAGGTGGTAAAAAGCTGCCTGAACAAAACCCTGGCGCTCCAGTGGGAAGAATGCATGAAAAAAAAAGGGCGAAAAAAAGGTTAGCGATTCATGCTCGGTGAGAGACGAAAACCAAAACTGGCACAATAAACAAAGGCAGTTCGTTGTTTGCAGTGGGATAACTCCAACGTGATTTTTGTGTAATCTGGGAAGTCAGGCCGTTGCTGCCCCTCCAAAGGTAAAAATGCACCAGATTTTATGAGCTATGACCCAGTGCAATTAGTTATACCTTCCTGCAGTAGACTCGATGAGCCAGGACCCTGAAGGAAGCTGTGGGGGACAGTGTCCGCTGTCAGGAAGATACATCCAATGCTAAATTCCTCATATCTATGTGTAAGAAGCGATGTGAGATGCCTGCGCTGATGTATGTTTTACCGTACGTCGAGTTGTTTTAAATGAACTAGATCTAATTATTAGTAGCATTTTTCACAGATTTACCCCCAGTGGAACATCACCAAATCTGTCAATGACATAAGCGTCCACCTCTGAGACACCACAACACTAAGTCTCTCCCACAGTGCGATATTCGCCTCCCACATTATCGTCGTGCATAAGCTTGTCTAATCTTATCATCGCACTATCTCATTGGTCTGTGCAGCAATTCCTCCCAAATTTTTGCCGCAACAACAAAAAGTTTCCCTGAAGGCCTGCTGGAGATTGAACCGCGTCTTCGAGTCCAGCCGTTGTCGTCGTCGCACTCGAGACACTAGGCGCAACCTCATCCTCACACCTCCCCGTTCGACAACCCAACGATCGCGGCCACAAACACAGCCTTTTTATCTACTACGCGATGGCGGACATCGACTTCAAAGGCGGCAAGCGCCTCAGCGCCGACCGCGACGGAGCTTCGAGGAAGAAGGTCAAGAAGGAGGAAGCCGAAGACGAGCCGAAGTACAATCCCTACCTCGCTCATATGAAGGAGGAGAATGGCGGCGGCCCCGATGGCGCCGTCGACCCCAGCTCCCCATTCGCCGGCTTCAAGCAGCGCGCTACCACGGCGAAGCAGGCTGAAAAGGTCGAGGACCTCGATACCAACGCCTTCACCGGACGCCCTCATTCGCAAAAGTACTTCCAGATTCTGCAGTCCCGTCGCGACTTGCCCGTTCATAAGCAAAGGTACGTCTGCCCTATGCCAATCTGACCATACATCTAGGAAGCTAACATATCCTAGAGAAGAGTTCCTTGCGAAGTACCACTCCACCCAGATCCTCGTCTTTGTCGGTGAGACTGGTTCCGGAAAGACGACCCAGATCCCCCAATACGTCGTGTACGATGAGCTCCCCCAACTCAACCGCAAGCTGGTCGCCTGTACCCAACCCCGTCGTGTCGCCGCCATGTCCGTTGCCCAGCGTGTTGCCGACGAGATGGACGTCACCCTCGGTGAGGAGGTCGGTTACAGCATTCGATTCGAAGACATGACGAGCCCCAAGACCATACTCAAGTACATGACCGACGGTATGCTTCTGCGCGAAGCCATCCACGACCACGAAATGTCCCGCTACAGCTGCATCATACTCGACGAGGCTCACGAGCGTACCCTCGCTACCGACATTCTCATGGCCCTGCTCAAGCAGATCGCCGCTCGCCGCCCTGACCTAAAGATTATCGTCATGTCCGCCACCCTTGACGCCCAGAAGTTCCAGCGCTACTTCAACGATGCGCCCCTCCTCGCCGTCCCTGGTCGTACTCACCCCGTCGAGATCTTCTACACTCCCGAGCCAGAGAGAGACTACGTCGAAGCCGCCATCCGGACGGTACTCCAGATCCACGCCTCCGAGGGCGAGGGAGATATCCTTTTGTTCCTGACGGGTGAGGAGGAGATTGAGGACGCCTGTAGGAAAATCAACCTCGAGGCCGATGAGATGACCAGAGAAATCGACGCCGGTCCCCTGGTCGTCTACCCCCTCTATGGTACCCTGCCACCGCACCAACAGCAGAGGATTTTCGACAAGGCCCCAGCCCCTTACAAGACGGGTGGTCGTCCCGGCAGAAAGGTCATTGTCGCGACGAACATTGCCGAAACCTCCTTGACCATTGACGGAATCGTCTACGTCGTTGACCCGGGCTTCAGCAAACAGAAGATCTACAACCCCCGTATCCGTGTCGAGTCTCTTCTCGTCTCCCCAATCTCTAAAGCCTCCGCCCAGCAGCGAGCTGGTCGTGCCGGTCGTACCAAGCCAGGAAAGTGCTTCCGCCTCTACACCGAGAATGCTTTTAAAAAGGAGCTCATCGACCAAACGCACCCGGAAATCCTACGTTCCAACCTGGCCAACACCGTACTTGAGCTGAAGAAACTCGGCGTCGAAGACCTCGTCCACTTCGACCTTATGGACCCCCCTGCACCGGAGACTATGATGCGCGCCCTCGAGGAGCTGAACTACCTCGCTTGCCTCGATGACGATGGTGAACTGACAACGCTCGGCTCTCTCGCCTCCGAATTCCCTCTCGACCCTGCTCTCGCCGTCATGCTCATCTCCTCGCCCGAGTTCTACTGCTCCAACGAGATCCTCTCAATCACATCCCTCCTCTCGGTACCGCAGATCTGGGTCCGTCCGGCCGCCCAGCGCAAGCGTGCCGACGAGATGAAGTCGCACTTCTCTCACCCGGAGGGCGACCACCTCACTCTCCTCAACGCCTACCACGCTTTCAAGGGTCAGGCCAATGTCCCCGGGGTTGACCCCAAGAACTGGTGTCACGAGCACTTCCTCTCTTTCCGCCACCTCAGCAGCGCCGACAACGTCCGCGCCCAGCTGAAGCGTATCATGGAGACTCACGGACTCGAGCTCGTCTCTACCCCGTTCGAGGACAAGAACTACTACACAAACATCCGCCGCGCGCTCTTGTCGGGTTTCTTCATGCAGGTCGCCATGAAGGAGTCTTCCGGCAAGGTTTACCGCACCATCAAGGATAACCAGGCCGTCATGATGCACCCTTCAACCGTCCTCAAGACCGACTACGACTGGGTCCTCTACAACGAATTCGTCCTCACTTCAAAGCAGTACATCCGCACCTGCACCGGAATCAGGCCAGAGTGGCTACTGGTAAGCAAGAGACCCAGCCCAATCCCACCTCCCAAATGCGGCGTGTTAGCTCTCACATCCCTCGTTGCCTCCCCTGTTCCATTTTCTGCAGAGGAAGAAGATCTGATCTCGCCTCGGGAATCCCATTCAACCCCTGTCTCGCATGCTTCGGCACTTACCTTGGTGTCATCAAATCTCACCGTTACATTCGACACACCACCTTCTCCAGACGAAAGATTGCTGACTTTTTTCCGCGCTGCAGGAAATCGCCCCCATCTACTACGACCTTGATACCTTTGAGAAGGGCGAAGTCAAGACGGCACTCTTGCGGGCGTCGGAGAAGAAGCGCAGAAAGGAGGCCATGAAGAAGGACAGGTGAAAAGATCATGATTCCCCCTGGGCGATGGCAAACGCTGCAAGTCGCCCTGGCCCCCTGTTAACGACCAGGGTGCGCGCACGGGCGCACTCCTTCAGAGACGAACGATAATGTGAGAGGAATTGTAAGAAAAATTGTTGGAGTACCAGCGGCAGCAGCAGCTCGCGATCGAGACTTCCGATGAGTATTCTCTCCATCGGGGGGCTGACCGGGATTTCGGCTATTTTGGTATAGGACCTCGATTACGCGGAGGAGAATTTCTCTCTCACTCAATTACTCGCTACCTAGAAAAACAGGGCACACGTGCGCGCACAAATCTTAGATAGAGAGAGAGAGAGAGAGAGAGAGCACCTGTCTTCGTATCAAAACCCCGTTAGACTGACTCTCCAATATGAGCTGGATGGGGTTTTTGGAGACGAGGGTGGGTGGAGATTGCCGTGATTACTTTTTCCTCTTTTTTTATTCATTTATTTTCAAGACGAACAGGAGAGACATAGAAGAAGAAAAGAATGGCAACGGCGTCGGCGTGGGGTTTCAAAACAAAAACGGAGTACGGATTCAACCGCTTGACGCAAACGTCTTGTGAAATAGAACCGGTTTCCTCGGTGTTTTCCCTCTGCCCCTCTCCAACCTGTACTAGGGTTTTGGTATTCTTTAACAACCTTGAAAACGCAGTCAGACGAGAGACGCACTACCTTCAAAGAAGAACCGATTCGGCAGATGCTAGATGTGACGGGTCATTCCGGCTATCGGGGGGGCTAAAAGGCGCCTGTGGACTGACTGCGTGATGTGTGTGTGTGTGTATTCACTACCTACTACTTATGTACACTACATGGGGGCCGGACGAGTAGGTGTGTGTATGTGACTATGTGTGTGTGTGTGTGTGTGTGTGTGTGTGTGTGTGTGTGTGTGTGTGT
>JAXCEF010000663.1:0-22606 GCA_037178605.1 Colletotrichum euphorbiae | reverse complement strand
TTGAGAGAGTACTCCTCTAAAAGTAAACTTAGAGTAGTTAGTCTCTACTACTATCTTATCCTCCGGATTAAACTAGTGGAGGATTAGTTAGGTACTAAATAGCTACTTAAGCTCCTTAAATACCTTATTTTAGTTCTTTTTCTAGTAGAATACTATATCTTTCTTAGTAAGCTATATTAGTAGCTTAATAATTTCTCTATAACTAGATATAAATATACTATAGTAGTTAGTAAACTTTAGGAAGCTCTAGATCCCTTTAGGTGAAGTGGGAGGTAGCTACTTAGTAATTGCCTAGAGCTTCTTAGGATTATAAGAGAGGCTCTTCTCTACTATTATAATAAACCCTATATACTTAATTCTTTTAATTAGGAACTTGTACTTTATAGGATTAAGGTTCAGTCTAGCTGCTACTAGCCTCTTGTAAGGAATAATAGTTGGATGCACCTCGCACGGCCGCATCGTTAGCGAAACGCCGGCGAATTAGCAGCTAGCGAACACATAAACAGGAAAATCCTATCACATACAAGAGCATAGACCTTAAGAAATAGTCTAATACAGTAACAGATACCTATATTCTAACATCTTAACCTTTCCTAGTTAAGGCATACAGCTATACTCTTATAATTCTATTACTTCTACCTTAATTTAAGTAACTAGCATTAGTTAGGATATTAGGAATAAATTAGTAATAGCTTACTAACTAATTAGTAGCTGAGTTTGACCCTAACAAACTATAAACTGGGCATACTAATTTCAACTAATAGAGACTAGGCTGATATAACCCCAATTATATGCTAAGTCCTAAGATATAGGAGAGCTAGCGTAATAATTATACTAATAGGATAAATAACCCTAATGATATTATTATTAGGGAAATAGGGAATAGAGGTTGTGCTAGGTTCTAGCTAATACTAGATTAGGTAGGCTAACTACTGCTTAGCAAATAGATAATAAGTATTAACCAATAAGGCACCCCGCTAGAGTCTATACGTAAGGGTATTATTTCCGGGATTCTTAGCCAGGCGATAGTACAGGAGAGCTACCTAGAACAGATATATCTATAGCAGTAGCAGCATGAGTAGCAGACCGCAATATTACTGCGGGAGCTTGCTAAGTATCTAATAAAGAAGTACTCCTAGAAGGAGTATAAGAAGCTACCTTTATATAACTATTGCACTTTAGGTGAAGATACTACTATAGACTAGGTTAGCAACTAGATTTAGGCTATTAAGGAGGGAAACTAACTATACCCCAATAGTATACTAGAGCAGTAGGTCTAATAGGCCCTCATAAAGATAAGCCTATTGCTATAGACTAAGTAGCAAACCTATAGGGGCGGGTTAAAAAGAGACCTAACCTAGGCTAATTACTTAGTATTCACTCGCCACAAGTATATTAACCCTAAGCTTCAGGAGTAGAAATACTATAAGAAGCTTAACACTATATATTAAAAAGAGATGTAGTCCCTAATAGAGTTCTTCGCTAAATAGTTAGTAATATACTATAACTTAGGTATAGTATGTATTAAAGATAGTAAGGCTGAAGCTTATATGCTATACTTTTAACTACTATTATTCCTATATAGGGACCTAGAATATTAGAAGGCTGAGGTATTAAGACTAAGGGATATAGCTACTAAAGTGGAGCGCCTATAGGATATATATTGCTAATGGGGCGCTAAGTCTTTGTAGAGCGAGAGCAGGAAGAGATAGGTAAATAAAGAGCCTACTATAAGGCCTGTACCTATAGTGAGGATGGGATAGATAGAGTAGTAGGGCTAGAGGCGTGGAATATTACTAGGATCGCGTGGTCTAATACTTTGCTAACCTCTTAGTAATATACCTCAGGGGCTTAGCTATAGTTCTAGCGCGCCTAGGGGCCTAGTAGATAACTCTATAGTATATTTTAGCTATAATAAGAGGGGATATAAGCAGAGAGACTATCCTAAGGTAAAAGTAAGGCGTAAAGTAAATATAACGCTAGTAGGATACTAACTGCCCGCTAATAAGGCGAGGATTAGTGTAATCTAAACTATAGTAAAGGTTGAGGAACTTAACTTATTAGAAAATAAGTAAGCTAGGGGCCTACTCTAGTAACCCCCGCGCTAGATTCTAGACCAGAAGTTCTCCTAATAGGAGACACTATAAAGGGATGGGCGCTTATCCTCTAAAAGCTTATTAAATAGGAAGTTGTTGTAGATATAGACTCCTATTCTTAAGTTAATATTATTAGTAGTTAATTAGTATAATCCCTCCAGCTAAACCCCGTAGAGGCTATAGCCCCTACTTTAGAAGGGTTTAATAGATTATCTATTGTCGCGATGCGGCACCACAGCACTGGCAGCCCTGCGTGGCTGTGGTGGCGTGCAGTGTGGCTACACGCTTATGTAAGCCACTCTGCTGCCTATTTTACTGCGCCTCGCGCGCAACTATCTCTGAATAAGATAGTTGCCTTCTATAACTCGCCCTTACTCCTACCTGCAGGCTCGTGATAGTTATGAGCCTAGCTCCTCTGCTTATAAATACCCCTTTTAACCTCTCTGAGCCTAGGGAAGGGTGAGCAGCTTTCTCCTAGACCTTTTAACCTCTCTTAACTAATTCTCTATATCTCTATATCTTTATTTAATAACCTTTCTAAACCTCCTGCTATTTTATAAACCCCACGATATTCTCGCTATATCTACCTTCTCTATAGAGGTGAAGCTCTAAAGCCTAGCTAACTAGCCTTACTAGTATCTAAATCTATATACCTCTGCGTAGTCTGAAGGTATCTCGAAGTTTATTAATTCTAATAGACTAGACTCTAGTAAGCCCTCAGATGCTCTTAAGCTTACTCTAACTATTTAGGAGTTTATTATTAAGTGCGAGGCGTACCTTTAGGCTTAGTATTAAGTAGATCTCACTAAGGTATTTAGTAAGGCTTCTGCTACCTCTGGTATAGAAGGAGGCTCTTAGATAATTCTAATTATAGAGAGAGATAATAATATTAAGCCCTCTCCCTCTTAATAACTTTAGGAGAGCTCTTAAAAGGCCCCCCTCACTACTACTCTAGGAGGTGGGGCGCTTATAAAGCTAACTCCGCTAGGCCCTATAATACGGGCTAATATCTAAGAGGAGTAGAGTAATACTCTTAAATTCTACTTTACTAATAGTATAATTCTCACCTCATAGGTTGCATTATACTAAGCTCTTTAGGGGGTTATTTTCTAAATAGTTAACTTAACCTACTTTGAGAGCGTGGGAATTAAGCTAAATACCTCAGATAAGTCTTAGCTAAACCTTTAGAACCTTATTTACTATCTTAAGTAGTACCTAGGCTGCTCTAATAAGGGTATTAAGGAATAGGTATACTATAATTGTAAGGAGATTCTAAAGCGTGCTAAGTATATAATGAGGCTATCTAAGTGGTTTAAGGAGTAGTACTATCTCTATAGTCTTACTGAGAGTTAGTAAATCCCTGAGGCATAGGGGAGTTATAGCAAGCGCCTATTCCTTAAAGCTATCTACTACTATATTGCTCCTACTTAGGCCTAATATTAGCTAGACCTTATTATATAAGTAAATAAGATTAGTATACTAAGTTTTATACTTAAGTAGCTTAGTATTATTCTCTCTACTAAGATCTATAGTAAACTAGCTAATACCCCAAGCTATAATAGGAGCTATAGTAAGGCTCTAGGTGTGTATATAACTCTTATGGGCTGCTCTAATAATTAGGACCTACCTAAGTCTGCTCCTATTACTACCTCCTCTTTCTTTATGGGCTTGCTAAGTAAAATGCCTGCCTGCTCTTGCGGGCGCTGCTACTACTAGTCTCTATACTATTACTTATATATTTAGTAAGCCTTTATAAATACTCTAATAGAATAGGCTAAGGACTATAAGATAGCTAAGGATGAGGCTTAGTATATATAGGAGATAGTAATATCTCCTTAGTAGGCTTACTTCTATATTAGTTTCTAGAAGGTGGGGTGGATTATAAAGGAGTCTTAAAGGACTAGATAGCTCCCCTCTAACTAAGGTGGGCGTAGTAGTTAAGCTAAGTATAGTGGATATAGCGGCTCTAACTCTAGAGGCTACTAGCTACCTAGTAATATCTCCTGCTATATTATTAATTATAGCTTATTACTAGATAAGGGTGAAATAGTAGAAACCTATTTAGCTATATTTACCTTTTTAAAGGCCCCTACATCCTCTTTTAGAGTATCATCTTTAATAACTATAGTGCTCTTTATATTATTAATAATAAGAGGAAGCTAGAAGCTAGGTTTTCTATTTGCTCTTATAATAATAAAGTAATTGAGGTTAGTAGTATAAGCATGCCTATCCTCAGTAGAGGCACCTAGTATATCCCAGATGCTATTAAGAACACTACTATAGGCCAGAAGAGCGCCCTAATATTAAATAATATTACTATTATTAAGAATATATATACTAATATTATCTCTGAGGCGCTCCTCTATAAGGCTAGTATTTAGTATAGCAGCTATAAATACACTTTATAGTATAGGAAGCCTAGCAAATCTACCTATATTAAGCAGCTTATTTAAAAGAGCAACTTAGTGTTCTTCTAATATAACTCTATTTCTGCTTACTCGCCTTATCCTAAGATCCCTATAAGCTCCGCTAGTATTATAGCCCTATCTAATAATAAGAGGCCTATGCAGCTATTATATAACTGCGTGGCTAAAAGAACTAATAACGCTTATATTTAGTATTTTCGCTCTGGATACCTAGGTTAGGCTGCTCTTAAGCGCCTAGTCTATAACATTAGGGGGGTGTGAATTAAGGCCCCCTCACGTATCTAATATGAATACTATGCTTAAGCATATACTACTTAGGTTATCTCGCGTAGTCTATTAGAAGGTAAAGCCCCCCAGCCCTACTATAGGATAGCATAGGATCTTTTTAACTACTAGAAGCTTGGCGGACTATATGCCTAGATGCTCCTAATTAAGGATAAGTATAGCGGAAGGCTCTTTAGGATCCCTTTGGTCTCTAAAGAGCATAATGAGGTATTTAGAGCACTCCTCATGTTTGAACGTTAGGTGTAAAGATAAAGAGGCCTGAATATCTATAAAATTCGTTATAATATCGAGCGCGCTATGATTGCTATCCTAGGCTTCACGCGCTATAAATAATAGATAGTAGAATAAGGCATTAATATAGAACTCCTACTAGTAAACATAAAGGAGCCTATAGGAGGAGGCGAGCGCGCAGGCAGCGAGGTTATTCCAAAAGCCCAAGCTATATTAAAAGGAGCTTACCTGCTAATCTACCTTATATTAGAGGCCTAGAGAGTATCTATTTTTATATATAATATTAGCCTGCGCGCTGCAAATAACTAGTAAAGCCCTATTTAAAAGGAACTTAAGTGGTTTTAATAATACTTCTAATCGTAGTAGCTAGACCTCACGCTTTTAACGCACTGGGACCTTTGCCTATATTAGGGAGGGCTCTATACCTATAGCTATAGAGCTTATCTGCTAGAGGGAGTATGAGAGAGAGGCGTTAGGAGATACTATTATAAGGTTAACTCTAGGGCTTATTTTAAATACCTCATAGGATATATACCTGAAATATATAACCTCTATAGGATCTGGGTTCTTGCGCTTAATTAGGTTATTATTACGCGTAATATATGCTTTAATGAGATAAAATTCTACTCTCTAGATGATGAGGCAGACGCCCTGGACGTCTGGAGTGCTTAGGAAATTGTTAATAAGGTTGAAATACCTATTGAATTAGCTAATGCGGTCCTTAAGACCTTAGGGGTGCTTAATAAAGCGACTAGTAACCTTATAATAAATAATACCCCTAGAGAGCTATTTGGGCCCTCTATGCTAGCTGCTTCTCTTTTGGAAGCGCCTCATACTGCTGCTGCAAAGCTATAAGGCCTGCTAGCTAATATATAGAGAGAGTTATTAATACCTAAATAATCTCCTGAACCTAATAGTATGTTGGGAATAGGATTAGGTATTGGGATAATTATATCTCTCCCCCCTATAGCTATAGGTATGCTTAAAGCGGCCTAGCTACCTATTTCAAGTACTTAGGAACTAGCTACCTAAGCGCTTAGTAAGCATAGCTTAATAAATACTAGAAGAGCTTCCCCCTCAATAGCTAAAATAATACTTACCTATTATCTATACTAACAATAAGACTATAGGCCCCCTATTTAATAGAGTACTTAAGAAAAATATCTAAGAGTCCTTGTAACTATATGTCCAGATAGCTTAAGCTCATTGGATGATAACTGCTAGTAAGCCTTTTTTGTAATCTTTCTGCCTAATTAATAGGAAGCTATTACTAAAAGCACTCTTAGCTATAAGACTCTCTACTCTACAGTTTCTGCGCGCCTCTAGAATAACTCAGAGATGCGCCCCAGCGCTAAGTAGAAGACTATATACTTTGTGGAGGACCTAATAAAGCCCCTAAATAACTACTTTGAGGTTAGTAAGCTTAAGGAGCTACTGTGAGGTATATTCTAAGCTGCTATGAAGAAGGAGATTACTAAACCTATTATAATAGGTACCTAGCGCATTATTAACTAGGCTGAGGTATATTTGACCCCTCTACTTTTAAAGTAGGTATACTCCTATAAATTCTATAGTAATCGCCTTAACTCCTATAAAGCGTATATCTGCGTGAGGGGAGATATATAAGATACCTCCTCTCTTAGTTCTACTTATGCTACTACGCTTATGGCGTGAAGCCTGTGCGTGGTAATGGCAATTATAGCCTAGTTTGATTATGAAATCCTATAATATAATATTATAAATGCCTTCTTAAATACGGATATTAACCTAAAGGGAGAGCTAGTTACTTACTACCTCCTAGATAACTTTAAATAATAAGGGAAGCTTATTAAGCTCAATAAGGCTCTATATAGCCTTAAGGATATACCCCTCCTATAGTATAAGGAGTTTTCTTTAACCCTATAAAAGCTTGGGCTCTCTCTATATAATGAAGAGCCCTGCTTATTTCAAGATAAGTATTGTAGAGTCCTTATCCTGTTCTATATTGATAACTTTCTTGTTCTTTTTCACTATGACTATAAGAAATAAGCTTGAGAGCTTATTAAGGCTATTAAGAAGTTATATAAAATTTGCAAACTAGGCCCTATTAAATAGTATCTCAGGCTGCGCGTTATGTGTAACTAAGTAGCTAAAAGGATTTATCTAGTCTATAATTAGTATATCTATACTATTACTAAGCGTTTTAAACTCTATAGTAGTATTTATCCTATTACTCTACTACTCTTTGCTAAACTAACTAAAAATAAAGGTGAGGCTATATTTATATAAGTTAAGGAGTACTAGTTGCTTATTAGAAGTATCCTGTATACTACAATAATAGTATAGCTGGATGTAGCTTTTGTTATAGCCTAACTTTCCTGCTTCCTTATAAATCCAAGCGCGCAGCACTTCGCTGCAGTGAGGTAGTGTATCTGATATCTCTATGCTACCTGCTACCTCGCGATTTGCTATAGTAGCTCTGGGGGTGATGGGAAGGAGACTCTGCTGCTTATTGCTAGTGATGCCTCTTTTGCTGATAATAATGAGACTTATAGATCCTCCTAGGGCTTTATAATGATGCTCTTTGGAGGTGTAATTTAATGGAAAGCGGCCCGCTAAGTAATTATAATAACGTCTATAATAGAAGTAGAGCTCCTGAGTCTTGAATATACTGCTAAAGAGACTATAGTACTTTAGAGGCTATATTGTGATATTGCTCTAGAACTTGGGGATATTTAGAAGGTCTATTATAATAATTAGTAAACTATCTAACTAGTAGTTAGAGAGGGAGAGAGAATATTAACTTATTTATAGTATATTAATATCTAAAATATGTGGCTTTACTAGGAATATATAAAGGGTACCTTTAAGGTGCTATATATGCCTATAGACTAGATACTAGTAGATAGACTTATTAAGAACCTCTCCCAGGCAGAATTTAAATACTTTTGAGCGCTGCTAAACCTTATAGATGCTTAGCATATTATTACCTAGATAGAAAAGAAGGTTTAAAGGGTGGAGATAAGCTCTATTTAGCCTAAAGGCTAGTAGATATTATTTGTGGGGCAATAGCCCCCTCTATAAAGCAATTCTTATAGGTATACCAGCCTACTAACCTACCTCCTAAATACTAGAAGTAAAGGGTATTAATACCTATAGGTATATCTTTAATAATAGGAGCTCTCTTCTATATAAATAGCTGCAATAAGGCGGTTAATTAAGGGCTTAGCAGCACTAGTAGGCATATTAAAGATAGCTAAAAGGCTTACTAAATAAGCACGCGCGCTAGTAATAGTACTGCTAGGCGGCATAATAGAGACCTACTAAAAAGAGTTACTAAAAGGCGACTCTCTAATAATAGACTCAGATTATATAATACTACTAGTAGGCGTTATAGAAGGCTTAGAGTACTATAAAGAGCTAGCTAAAGCTAACCCTCTAATAGCGCCCTCTGGGCGTATAATAATAACCTCCTTGCTCTTTTCTTTCTCTTCTTATCTCACCTCCTCTACTCCCTCCTACTTGCTCTCTAGCTCCTCTAGCTCCTTCTCCTTCTCTAAGATAGTATAAAGAATATAGTAATAAAAGGTAAGTCCCTAACTAGTATTATTAGCTTTATTTTAAATACCTAGGTATGCTCCCGCTCCTGCTAGTATACTTATAACTTAGTTATTCTTATTAAACGCCTTATAGTATAGCTAGTAGGGCTTAATAGTAGTAGTAGGTAGGGGCTTATAGCTTTAGCTATATAAGTAGTAGTAGTAGCGCTTATAGGCACTATAGAAGTAGTAACTAGAGCTCTTGCCCGCAAGTAGTAAGCAACTATAGCTATAGTAGGGAGGGTCTATGAGGTCCCTAGCTCTCTCTAGAATGGGGGAGGCAGCGTGGGGCTTCCTAGCTAACCTAGTTATTTTTACAGCCCTACTAGCAGGGGTTTTCTATAGAGGCGTCTGAGGGGTCTTAGTGCGCTGCTGCTTCTTCTAGGGGCTAGCGGGTTTCTTAACTAGTAATAAAGTTATTAGTAGTAATTAAGATAGTAGGGTAAGTAGCAACTTACCCTCCTCTTCTTCCTCCTTCTCCTCCTCCTCTACCTACTGCTCTGCCTTAATAGCAAGCTGCGCGTCAAGCGCGGCTTGCTGCTTAGTGAGAGCGGCCAGGCGCTCCTTCTCCGCCTTATTAGTAGCTTTAGTTGCCTGCGCCTTAGTAATGCGGGCGCAAACCTCCTCCTTAGTCTCCTTGCGCTTAGAGGCTATTATTAATAATATTATAATAATATATTATTAGTACTATAACAAGAAGATAAGTATATATACTGACTTATGAAGCGTGTAATAGATTTTGAGCGCGTAGAAAAATTAACTTATAGTTGTTTATATATAGTATTCCGAGCAGAAAAAGAGGGAAAGTCTAAAGGCTGCGCGCAATAAAGGGATATTTATACTTACGCCCTGAGGCCGCCTTTTTTAGGCGGTTAGCTGCCCTCCGCAGTAGTTAACTATTATTTATAATAGTCGGCCGCTATTCTGCTACTCTTTTTTTATGCCTATATTATTATTAGCAAAGTCGCATAATAGCAGTCGCAAATACTGCAAATATCCTAAGGGATATTAAGGGGTTATTTTTTATTTGTTTTGCGCCTTTAGGGCCGTTTTGAATATAGTTATCTTATTTTTATATATATTTAAAAATAGTTATAGCCGCGCGCGGAGCGTCGTGAGAATATAATAGCATCTGCAGGCGCAGCTGGGGGGTATATCGAAATGCGGCACTATAGCACTGGCAGCCCTGCGTGGCTGTGGTGGCGTGCAGTGTGGCTACACGCTTATATAAGCCACTCTGCTGCCTATTTTACTGCGCCTCGCGCGCAACTATCTCTGAATAAGATAGTTGCCTTCTATAACTCGCCCTTACCCCTACCTGCAGGCTCGTGATATCTATAGTAATATCTCTAAAGATATACTAGCTAACTTTCTTTTTAATAGACTTAAGGGGGAGGCTAAAGAAAATTAGGTAACTATTTACTAAAGCTTACTAACTAGAGGGAGCTAGAGACCTCCTCCTATTACAATAGTCTATAAGCTGAGAAGATATTATAATTAACACCTAGATAAATATATGGGAATATAAGCAGATTAGTATTATAGAGCTATTAGTATTCGCATAGGAGGTTATTAAAAATAGCTAGAGGGCCTATATATTATATATCTTAGGGAATATATCCCCCTATAAGCTAGCTATAGAGGCCCTAGGAGAAGAGGACTCCCTAGATATAGATAGAGTACTACTACCTAAATCAGAAAGTAAATGCATAATATTTAATAAGCAAGTAGCAAAAGAGTTTCTATTCCTAGAGGGCGTAGAGCACTCTATTAATCTAGTTAAGGGGAAGAAACCCCTATATAGTCTGCTCTACCCGCTAAATAAGAGGCAACTTAAAGAGCTTTGCTAATATCTCGCTAATAATTAGGCAGTAGGGAGGATCTAGGCTTTAATAAGTAAAGCGGGAGCCCCAATACTATTTATTCTAAAGAAGGATAGGACCCTATGCCTTTATATAGACTATAGGGGCCTTAATAGGATTATAATTAAAAGCTGAAATCTCTTATTACTTATTAGTAAGCTATTAGAAAAGCTTTAGGGAGCGAAGTAGATTTTAAAGATTAATATTAGAGATACCTACTACTATATCTATATTAAGCCCTCCAATTAGTAGAAAATAGCCTTCAGGACATAATATAGCTACTTTAAGTATATAGTTATACTATTTAGACTTATAAATACCCTAGCTACCTTCTAGGCGTATATTTACTGCACGCTCGCTAAGCTTCTAGATACCTGCTATATCACATATATAGACGATATTATAGTCTATTTATTATTAAGGGAATAGTATATAGAAGACCTTTACTAGGTGCTCCACAAGCTTCGCTAATAGGGACTCTATACTAAGCTAAGTAAATATAGTTTCTACTAGCAGCAGGTAGAGTTCCTAGGGTATATTATTATACTGGAGGATATATCTATAGAAGAGTCTTATATCTAAGCTATCGCTAAGTAGAAGCCGCTAAAGACATATAGGGAGATCCAAGTCTTCCTAGGATTTTATAACTTCTACCATAAGTTTATCACAAGCTATTTAAGTATAGTAGCCCTAATAACCTCCCTACTAAAGGGTAGTAAGAATAGCAAGAAGACCAGCAAATTTATCTAGCTAGAAGAGGCGCAAAAGGCATTTAAGTAGCTATAAGCCGCCTTCTACTCTATAACTATTCTCTAATATTAGGATCCTATCTAAGAGATAAGGGTTGAGATAGACGCCTCTACTAAGGCTATTTCTAGCATTCTATTATAGTATATTAATAGCTAATAGCAACTAGTTGCCTACTACTTAAAGAAACTTAGTAATACTAAGTACAGATAGGGCGCGGGATAATAGGAACTCCTTACTATTATAAAAAGCCTCAATTATTAGGCTTACTATCTATAGGGTATATTAAAGAAGTTCATAGTCCTAATAGATTACTAGGCACTTAAGGGTATTATTAGCACCTTAGCGCGGGACCTTTGGGGAAGGCTTACTAGATAGGTATATAAGCTCTTAGCGTTTAACTTCAACCTAGAGTATAGGTCTAAAGTAACTAACCTAGTTGATAATCTATCTAGGAGGCTAGATTATATAGAGGGGGAGGTGAAATATAATAATATCCTTCTAATATTAGTAAAGAAGCTAGGAATTATTATAAACCTCCCGGCAGACCTTTAGGAAAGCATTTCAGGACTAAAAGGCTATACTATAACCTCTAAGGCATTTATTAACCCTATAAGGGCTACTATATATAGCCCTATCTAGAGGGATAGCTCCTGGGGTAGAGACGCCTTAATCTCTAGTTAGCGCTGCGCTCTATAGCGCGCTAATAATACTATAACTATTACAGCTATAATAACCTGACGCTAAAGCGCAAGAGCTATTATAAAGAACGCTTAGCAAGGGGTTACTAACTAAGAGGACTTATCTAGAGCTAGGGTTACTACAGTGTAATAGTATATCCCACGCAATATTATAAGGGAGCTTATAACGGGCGAAATAGCATAGAGCCAATAACCCTCCAAGCAGATAGAAGATCTAATTTATAGATTGCAGGCTAATAACTCATATTACTAGACGCAAGCAGAGAGAGTTTAGTAGCTAGCCAGCAATTATAGGGGTTATATAATTAATAACCACAGAACCTTATTTTATAAGGGGAGGTTAGAACTACCACAAGAGGAATTACTCAAACTTAAGATCCTTTGCTAACACTATAACAACAGTAGGGCGGGCTATATAGGCGCCTAGAAGACTACTAACCTAATCTTAAGGAAGTTCTATTAGCTAAATTTATCTATAGATATTTGCAGCTATATTATAAGCTACTAGATATACTAAGGGATTAGGGTCCTAAGGCATAAGCATTATAGGAAGTTAGAGCTATTACTCTGCCCAGCATATCTATTTCAGGAGATCAGCCTAGACTTCATTACTAGGTTGCCGCTAAGCTATTAGTATATAGGTAGGGAGTACAACGCAATTCTCATTATTATTTGCTAGATAACTAAGTTTGCTATATTTATTCTAATAATAAAGCAGATAATAGCCGCTAAGTTAGCGCAGATTATCTATAAGTAAGTTAAATATTATTTTAGCACTCTAGAGAGTATTATTAGTAACTAGGATAAACTCCTTACTAGCTATTTCTAGGAAGAGTTCACGCATATAAGAGCAATAAAGCGTTACCTCTCTACAGCATATTATCCTCAGACTAATAGGCAGACTAAGCGGACGCATTAGATACTAGAGAAATACCTATAGGTATATACTAGCAACTTACTATTAGAATAAGCAGTATAACTACTAGAGGCTAAGTTCATATATAATAATAGTTACTATAATACTATTGACTATTTGCTAATAGAGGCCCTATATAGGTACTACCCGCGTTGCGTAGAATATGTGCTCCCAGCAAATAAGGTTATAGTATAAGGGGTGCGCGAGCGTATTAAACACCTTGCAACTCTTTAGCAAAGGGCCTAGGAGCACTGGCAGCAAGCTATAGAGGCTTAAGCTAAGTACTATAACGCGCAGCATTAGGAGAAGACATACTATTAGGAATAGGTCGTCAAGCTATTAATAAGGAACTTCAGGTTTAAGAATAAGAAACTAGCGCCTAAGTTTATTTAGGTTACTATTACAGAGCTAATTAGTAAATAAGCATATAGAGTCCACCTACCCAAATAGTACTATAAAATATATAATATTTTCTCTATCGCCCTACTAGAGCTATAGGATAATCGCTAAAGTAATAGCGAAAGCTCACTAATACATCTAGAGCTTGAGGATAAGCTAGAGGAGTGGGAGGTAGAGGAGATTATTATGCAGCAAGGGTTTAGTAATAAGGCGCAGTACCTTATAAGATAGGCAGGGTAGCCTATAGAGTATAATATATAGGAGCTTATAGAAACCTTAGTGAATATATAGGGGGCTATTTATAAGTTTAATAAATAAGTAAAGAGAGCCTATAAGAAGTAGGATAATTAGCTAAGTTATAGTAATATATTGCTAATAGTTAGGCAAAAGGATATAATAATAAGAAGCAAAGTTTAATATAAAAATAATTCAATTAGTAGAGAAGCATTACTAACGTAGCGGCAAGAAGCTAAAAGAGTATTATCCTATAAGAAAAAGAAAAAGAACTAACTGCCCGCATAGTTATTTAACTATTACTATAACCGCTATAAGGGGCATAACCGCTATAAGGGGCATAACCGCTATAAGGGGCATAGCCGCCACAAGGAGCATAAAGAGCATAAGGACTATAGGAAATATAAGAACTATAACTACTATAACTACTACTTAGTAAGCTATTATTATTACCTCCCTAGCTACTACTAGCACTACTCGCGCTACTACTACTAATAGCAGCTGATTTACTACTACTACTAGTAGGCTAACTGCTACCCAACTTATTACTAGAAGAGCTATTAGAGATAGTAATAGCGCTCTTAGCCTTCTTACTACTTCTATTCTTATCTACTAACTTATTGCTACCTAGCTGCCTATATTTCTTAGTAGAAGTATAAAAGTAAGAGGCATAAGAGATAGAATGGGCGCTAGTAATAGCAATATAGCAGGAGGGGATATTATTAAATAAAAATATAGCGAGGCAGCCCTAAAGCGTATTACTAAAAATAGGAAAAGAGTTAATATTACGCTTATAAGCAAGCATTAGGACTAGAACTATTAATATGTTAGCAACTAGTTAGTTAATCTCATTAGTAAGATATATAGTAGGGGTATTATTATAAATATAGGGCGGCTAAGTAGTATTTAGTCGCTAAAGAACGTTAGCGCTATTATAGAGGGTTCTAACCTAAGTAGCTTATCAGCAGGGAATAATTAGCACGAGGAGGGCAAATAGTAGTATATATAAACCAGGACGTTAAGAGCAAGATACTTATAGATAGAGGCAAGCTCCTAGAGCTATAACTGCTCTATGTTCTGCGAGCTGCTACTAGTAGTAGGATTATAAATAAGCTTGCTAATCTTCTTCCACGCTACTAAATAATTAGTAAGCGCCTAGAGGATATAAAAATAATAGAGAGGAGTTAATACGCTCTCACTCTCCTAGATCTAGAACTAGTAGAATATACCCCAGGTTATCTAGGCAGCACCCCAAAGCTCCTAAGGGACCTATTAAGCAATCAGGATATAATAAATAGATAGTAACTAATTAGTAACTTATAGCATAATACTTCTTCTTATTATAGTCGCAGTAGACGTACTTCTGTATATACTCGCCGCAAATATAGCAAAGGTTAATAATATTAAGATATATCTTAGTTAGGCATCTGAGGTAAGGGTAGCTGCTATTAGTATTACTAGTGAGATTACCTGAGAGATTCTCAGGCTTATATAGATACTTTGCGAGCACTACGCCTATATAAGCGATATGAGATATTGCAGCAATTAAGTAGCAAGAGGTTGGGGAGTAAAAAAGAGAGAGTAGGTAAAAATAGAAAGAGAAAAGTAGTAAACTCTATAATATAGCAATAAGTTATAGAGAAGACGCTGAGAGAAGAGAAGCAGCTAGTTAAAAGTTCATAAATAGGATAAAACTTTACTAGGTTAGAGACCTCAAAAAGAAGAGACCCTTTTATACTTAGGGTCGCGGGGCAACAAAGATTAATGATGACTAGATATATACTAGCAAATAGCTATATAATAAGCAGCAACTAATTACAAATTGCAATAAAGGATTTCAAAAAATAGCTGCAATATAACAGCCGAAAATATATTATTCGCCAGAGTTATCCAAGTCCAGCAAAAAGAACAGCAGAAAGAACAGCAAGTAATAAGGCTAAATACTGCTATCCGCCGCTATTATATCGCCCTATAGTCAGCAAACCAAACTGCAGCGCCGGATGCTGCAATACCCCACTTTCTTTTCTTTAACGCCTTAGGGACTAAGGCTTTGGAGAGGGGGATAATTATAAGGAATAATAGTTAGATGCACCTCGCATAGCCGCATCATTAGCAAAACGCCAGCAAATTAGCAGCCAGCAAACACATAAACGGGAAAATCCTATCACATACGAGAGCGTAGACCTTAAGCAATAGTCTAATATAGTAATAGATACCTACGTTCTATCATCCTAACCTTTCCTAGTTAAGGCCTATAGCTATACTCTTCTACATCTAGAGGACCTCCTGGACCTTCTTTTTATAGTCCTTCTTTATTCTATTTAAGTAAATTAGTATATTATCTATATAAGCTATAATAAAATTATCTAAGAAGTCTTATAGTATGCTATTAATATATTATTAAAAGCTAGTGGAGGCGCTAGTAAAGCTAAAGGGGTATATTACTTACTTAAATAGGCCATATTAAGTGCGGAATACTATTCTCTCCTAGTGCCCCTCTATAATCTATAGCTTATAGAAAGTAGCTATTATATCTAACTTTATATACTATTTAGCTACGCTAATGCGGCATAACGTCTTAGAGATTAATAGTAGGGGGTACTAGTTCTTTTTAGTAATTGCGTTTAGAGCTCCATAGTTAATATAGAAATAAATACCTCTGCCCGGCTTCGTTATAAAGAGCATTAGGGTACTAGCTAGTAAGCTACTAGCTTGAATAAACCTCTTATCTAGGAGGTCCTATAGGGTATTCTTAAGTAGTAGTAGTTCCTCCCGCAATATACTAAAAAGGGGTCCCTAGGGGAGTAGTAGTTCTCTCCTATCTATAGTAGGAATAAGGTTAATTTAGTGGTTTGCTCTAGGCTAGCTAGGGGAAAGTAGGTAAGCCTTATCTAGGTTAAATAAGCTGGGGAACTCCTCTAGGATCTAGGCTAGTACCTTATATTATTAGTCCTCCTTTAGCTTTAGGTTGAGGGCCTTCTTAATATCTACTAGGCTAACTGCCTGAACTTATGCCTCTATAGCGCCTCTCTAGTGCTTACTCTGCCTTCTCGCTAGGCGTTAATAGATTATAGAGAATAGCATAGTATCTAGGAATCTTATAGCTCTTATTTCTATTATAAGGGTTAATTCTTTCTGCTCCTTAGGTATAGCTTAATAGAGCCCTAGCTATAGCGCACTTAGTGGGGTATAGTATTATATATAACTTTATTCTGCTCTATTTATAGCTATTTTAATAAGATCTCTAGGTTAAGGCTTTCTACTATATATAAAAATATATATTAGATATAGCTACTTATCTCTAAACTAAAAGCTATTACGCCTAGGGCGTTATTTAGTAAGGAACTACTAAGGATATACCCCCTTATAAGTTACTACTTCTTCTTAATATATAGAAGGTAGAGGTATTAAGCTAGGGACTAGCTAATTATTATATAGGTATTACTATTAGTATTAATTAGAGGATAAGCTAGGTATTCTTTATTAACTCTAATTTATATAATAGTAGGTTTGCTATCTACTAGCTGCTTCATTTGATATTATTTCTAACTTAATATCTCCTCTTTAGTAGGCTCTAGAGCCTAATTTTACTCTGGAGTTAGTTTTTTCCTAACTCTTCATTATCCTTAGAGGGGTATATCTCTATTATGTAGTTCTCCTCTTCTTCTCTATTAGTAGAGTTAACCTTTAGGGTCCTAACTTTAGTAATTTTTAGTAGGTAGTTATTCCTTATAGGGTAGCGCTATATAATATAGCTCTTAACTCTATAAGTATAGTAGGTATAGGTATCTTTGAAGTAGGTATTCTTATTACTTTACTAATAGGGATATATTAAGTAGCTATTAGAGAATAACTCTAAATTCTATTAGGCGCAATATTTCTCTTTTGCCCTCAAGATGCGCATAGCCCTAGTTATATAGGTATCTCTATTAGTATTTTTAGCTACTAGCTTCTAGTAGGGAGGTTAGAGATAGCTTAGAGCCTTCTAGTATTTAACCTTCTAGGTGATATTCTAGAGCTACCTACTATAATTAGAAGGTAAGTCAGTAGTAATTAACTAGTTTTTTAGCCTTAGAGTGAGGGTAGCCTCTAGGAGGGATATCTAGACCTAGCTAAGCTAGTTGCTACTCCCTATATTAGCTAGAGTCTGCTTAAATCTCGATAAGAAAGCTGAGAGAGACTCTATCTCTCTCTACTAGAGGGTCTGCAGTTAGGCTACTGCTTGAGGCTATAGGTTATAATCCTTCTAGATTTAGTTAAGGTAAGCTATAAAATCCTTAGGGTTATATTTTCCTCTCTTACTATCTACTCTATAGAAGGTAGAAACTACTAGTTAGGGGTTAGTATCTAGGTATAAATTAATAATATACTACGCCTCTATATCTATAGAGTAAAAGACCTCGTTAATTATGAGAATATATCTTATCTATTATGCCTATGAGGCGTATTCTCTCTGCTAACCCGAGAACTTCAGGGGTAAGGGTAATAGCTTCTAGGTTATTATACTAAGTATTATGCTAGGTATTACTAGTAGTCTACTAGTAGTAATTATCTAGGGGGGTATAGCTAATTACTAGTTACTCCTCTATAGCTCCTATATCTACTACTAGAGATAGTTTAATATTATTACTAAGTTAGTTTATAATAGCTCGCCTTAGCTATTAACTACTAGGTTATTAACCATCTTAGTAACTAGTAGGGAGCAGCGCTTAATTTATCTCTTATTATTGTAGTAGTAAGCTTTAAATATGCAAAGCGCTGGACCTGAGTCTGTGCGACAAGAGGTGGCGTAATACTATTTATTTGAAGCTGAAGAGGGAAAAGGAAGGGTTTTCTGCTTTAGCGCGGTCACGCTGGGTTTGTGGGTAGCCACTGGGTGGGCCCCAAGAGCGGTGAATCTGGGCAGAAGCCCAGATGGTTCCAACTGGGCGTAGCCCGTAATAATTAGCAAGGTTACGTAATATCACGCAATACTATAGAGAGTATATATAATTATCTATAAAGACCTACTTAATATTAAATATAAGATTATCCTTTAAATGGCTATTAAGGCTATTAATAATACTATGGGGCCTAATAGCCTAGTGCCTATACTACTTATTTTTAGTACTTAACCCTAAATTAATAATAATTCATTCCAATCTCTAGACCTCCAGCAATAGGCCGCTGCTATATAGAGGGCAATAGAGGACCTCCAGAAGCACTAGGCCTCCCGCTAAGTTATAAATGCTCTTACCGCCTATAGTAGCCTAGATATAGCGCCGCTCCTTTAGCTACTACTATTATTACTTATCTGGGTCTACTGCAAAAAGAAGGGCTAGTAGGGCTTATATAAGCTCCTTACTTTTAACGGCAAGACCTATACTCTTAACCTGCCCCGCGGGCTCCAGACGTTTTAATTAATAGTTATCCGCCTATAGTACTAGGCTAATAAGACTACGCTGCCTCCCCTAGGCCTAAATACTAAAAAGACGACAGGACCGGATAACAATAGTCCCACTACGCCGTCATTATAGAGATTCGCAGACCTGATCCCGCGCCACCGAGGCCGCCCACATAAAGAAGAATAAGTCTAAGAAATATTACTAGCGGGCCTAATATATAGAAGTATATAAGTAGCTAATAAAAGATTAGGATATATATATCTAATTAATACTTTTATAGCTACTCCTACCTAAGCACTTACTAATAAAATCAGTAATACTATAACGTTTTTAATTATAAAGAAGCAAATAGATTATAACCTCGCCATATAACTATGTAAAGATAGGATTATTAAAACACCTAGAGACCCTTTTTAGCCTTATTAACTATAGAGATAACTGCACTTTAGAAGCGTAGTATTTTTAAAATTATCCTAACTAACACCACAACCCACAGCTAGTATTATATCTTTAAATCACATATAGTCCACAAGATAAAGAGCAAGCGCACCAATCAGCCCTACAAGAAGTTGAGACTTATTATTTAGAGCTATAATAATAATAAAAAAGCCTCCATACTTACCTAATTACCCACAATATAGAGGGCTAACTAGCAACTCCTTCTTACTATCGCCCCATTGCTTATAAAAGAGGGCTATATATTATAGCTCCGCGATATTACGTAAGTATATATCTAATTGCAAACGGAGCTTAAGAGGTCGATTTTCGCAGACCTGCTAAAGGAGATTCGTAATAAATACCCTAAAAGCTATATTATAAGGATTATCAAACCGCTATATAGTATTGTAGAAGCTAGCACCTATTAGTAGGCTATATATAGCAACTACTATAAAAGGAATCTTAAGATAGACTAATTGTCTTTTAACTTATACCTATTAATCTCTTTAACAGCCAAAAATAGCTATTTTAGTATTATTATTATATAAACTAATAATACTATTAGATTATCTATACTAGAGTTCTCTTAATAAGAATATATAGAGCTCAAAAAGGCTAATTTTACTACTAAAGTAAAGTAGCAAATTAACTATAAATCCCTACTAATATTTAATAGTAGCATTATTACTTTGGGTAAAGATAGTAGTCGTATCCTTTCCTAAAAGAGGCAAGAGTCTAAGATCAAGCTAATTAACCTAAAGATATCCCTAAATAAATAAGAATAATAGTATGTTTAGCAAAGAGTAAGAGGGGCGTAAATTACTTCTATCTACTAACCTAAGGCCTATTTCAACTTATCCGCTATAGCTTAGCATTAAGATCCTACTATAGAGAATAAAAAAGCCCTCAATTATTGCCTTAAATAGCATAAAGAGAACCTTAATTAAGGCCTAACCTTTATACCTATCAACCTAGCTATAGCAAAACTCTTCAAATTTATAGATAGCTCTTTTACTAATAATACTAACCTATTTTTGCAGATTAGATTTATTATAGTTATTACTAATAAGGCTATAGCTAATAATAATAATACCTTTATAGTAACTGGTATTACAGGCTACGCCCAGTTAGAACCATCTAGGCTTCTGCCCAGATTCACCGCTCTTAGGGCCCACCTAGTAGCCACCCACAAACCCAGTATAACCGCACTAAAGCGGAAAACCCTTTCTTTTCCCTCTTCAGCTTCAAATAAATAGTATTAACCACCCCTTATTGCATAAACTCAGGTCCAGCCCATCGCATATTTAAAGCTCACTACTATAACAACGAGAGATAGGTTAAGCGCCGCTCCCTACTAATTACTAAAATAGTTAATAACCTAATAGTTAATAGCTAAGGCGAGCTGTTATATACTAACTTAGTAATAGTATTAAACTACCTCTAGTAGTAAATATAGGAGCTATAGAGGAGCAACTAGCAATTAGCTACACCCCCCCAAATAACTACTACTAGTAAACTACTAGTAATACCTAGTATAATAACCTAAAAGCTACTACCCTTACCCCCAAAGTTCTCAGGTTGGCAGAGAGAATACGCCTTATAAATATAATAAATAAGATATATTCTCGCAATTAACTAGGTCTTTTACCCCACAGATATAGAGGCGTAATATATTACTAATTTATACCTAGATACTAACCCCTAACTAATAGTCTCTACCTTCTATAAAGTAAGTAGTAAGGGAGGAAAATATAACCCTAAGGATTTTATAGCTTACCTTAATTAAACCTAAAAGGATTATAACTTATAGCCTCAAGTAGTAGCATAACTATAGACCCTCTAGTAGAGAGAAATAAAGTCTCTCTCAGCCTTCTTACTAAGATTCAAGCAGACCCTAGCAGATATAGGGAGCAGCAACTAGCCTAGCCAGGTCCAGATATCCCTCCTAGAGGCCGCCCTCACCCCTAGGTTAAAAGACTAGTTAATTACTATTAACCTACCTTCTAACTATAGCAAGTAGCTCTCAAAAGTCCAGAATATCGCCTAGAAGGTTAAATACTAGAAGGCTCTAAGCTATCTCTAAGCCCCCTACTAGAAGCTAGAGCTAAAGACGCTAATAGAGATACCTATATAACTAGGGCTATACGCATCTTAAGGGCAAAGGAGAAACATTACCCCCAATAGGACTCAGAGTTATCCTCTAATAGCTACTTAGTGCATCCCTATTAGTAAAGGGATAAAGACGCCCGCCCTAAAGATTCCTATATCTACTATACCTATAGGATTAAGGGCTATATTGCATAGCGCTACCCTATAAGAGATAACTAGCTACTAAAAATCGCTAAAGTTAGGACCCCAAAGGTTAACTCCACTAATAGAGAAGAAGAGGAGGACCACTAAGTAGAGATATGCCCCTCTAAGAATAAGAAGGAGTTGGGAAAAAACTAACTCCAGAGCAAAATTAGGCCCCAGAGCCTACTAAAGAGGAGATATTAGGTTAGAAATAACACAAAATAGAGCAGCTAGCAGATAGCAGACCTACTATTATATAAGTCAGAATCAATAAAAGACACCTAGCCTACGCCCTAATTAATACTAGTAGTAATACTTATATAATAATTAGCTAGTCCCTAGCCTAATACTTCTACCTTCTATATATTAAGAAGAAATAGTAACCTATAAGGGGGTATACCCTCAGTAGTCCCTCACTAGATAACGCCCTAGGCGTAGTAGCCTTCAATTTAGAGACAAGTAGCTATATCTAGCGCGTACTTATATATATAGTAGAAGGCCTCAACCTAGAGATCCTATAAGAATAGCTATAAATAGAGTAGAATAAGGTTATATATAATACTGCAGCCTACTAGGTACGCTATAGCTAGGGCTATATTTAGCTATACCTAAAGGAGCAGAAAGAATTAACCCTCATAATAGAAATAAGGGCTATAAGATTCCTAGACGCTACGCTATTCTCTATAATCTATTAATACCTAGCGAGGAGGCAGAGTAAGCACTAGGGAGGCGCTATAGAGGCATAAGTTTAGGTAGCTAGCCTTATATATATTAAGAAGGTTCTTAACCTAAAGCTAAAGGAGGACTAATAATATAAGGTACTAGCTTAGATCCTAGAGGAGTTCCCCAGCTTATTTAACCTAGATAAAGCTTACTTACTTCCCCCTAGCTAACCTGGGGCAGACTACTAGATTAACCTTATCCCCACTATAGATAGGAGGGAACTACTACTCCCCTAGGGACCCCTTTATAGTATATTGCGGGAGGAACTACTACTACTTAAGAATACCCTATAGA
>JAXCEF010000662.1:0-22670 GCA_037178605.1 Colletotrichum euphorbiae | reverse complement strand
GGTGGGGGGGGGGGGGGGGTTTGGGGAGGGGCGAATGGGGTCGTTGTTATTTTGGGTCAGTCGTTGATTCGTTGGTCCCGGAACCCGAAGCAACATTTGAGACAGGGACAGTTTTGGGGCCGGATATGTTTTTTTTCTTTTTTTGGTTTTTGGTTTCATTCTGAACTGACTTGTACGCGAGAGTTGGGAGATAGAGGACGAGAGCTTACAGGAGAGACTGTCATTCGGGACAACATAAGAAATGCCGGAAGACTTGAAAGAGATACTGTCTAGGAGAAGCTTCCCCTCAGTAATAAGTTCTCTTCGTGGCGGTACCAAGACCAACGGCGCAACTGCCCAGAGACTTGGTCGCAGACATGATTTCAGGCTGGAGTCACAGGCTTTTTAGGTTGGGGCCACTCTTTGCAGAGCGACAAGGTACCGCCACCCTGGGCTCCCTCCCTCAGCAAGCAGCAGATGTTCTTCCTGCCGCGCACGCGCACGCGGCCTGGCTTGTTCCCATCCAATCCATTCACCCATCCCATCCCATTCATCCCATCCCCTCTCCCCCAAAAAGGTAGGCCACCCTCCTTTTCCCAGCATCGCCACGTTCTGCCCGGTGGCTCTAATTCCTTAGCTTCCGTCCACCTTTTTTTCCTCTCCGCTCATTAAAACCATCATCCTGCACATCTGTCCACTCGTTCCTGTATCCGAACATCACACAAAACACGCACCTCTTTGACCGTCTGCCTCTGTCCGAGGCTCGATCGCCCGCCTTCATTTCAACTACGCGCGGGTTTCCGCTCCGTAGAAACGAGAAAACGTTCGCTCATTGCAACTAATAGTCGTCCGATCGTCGCATTAATATCTAAGTCTGAATTCTTTCGGATAGAGAATCTTTTACTCCCTCTGAAGCACCTCAATCACCACAAACTCGACGCGATGGCCGACAACGACAAGCCCCCCGCTTACGGCGGTCCTCCTCCTCAACATCCCCAACAGGCCTACCAAGGCTACGGCTCTCCTCCCCCGCAAGGTCCCGGCGGCTATGGCACTCCCCCGCCCGGTCAGGGCCCATACTACGCTCCCGGCCCCGAGATGGGATACCCTCAAGGCCCGTACCCTCCGCCGGGCCAACATCCCCCCGGACAATACCCTCCGGGTCCCTACGGTCCTCAGGCGCACTACGGTCCCCCTGGTGGACCCGGATACCCGCCGCAGGGCGGCTACTACCAGGACAACCGCGGCGGCGGTAGCGGCGGCGGCATCATGGCTGGTCTGCTCGGTGCGCTTGCGTGCTGTTGCTGTCTCGACTGCTTGTTCTAAGCCATTCGCCTGATACCGATGATGGATACCCGAGAAGCGATCGAATAGGTGCTATCAGACGTTGTGACAAGAGCGTTGCATGGGGCGCGGCGAAATCACAGCGACTTCCAGCCGGGGAAGAACTGAAGATTTGGAGACAGCAAAGAGCTGGCATAACTTTGCGAAAGGGCATGCATTTACCGCAAGGCGTCATTGGCGATTGCGGGCATCAACTCACAGACGGAAGCAAATGCACTACAAGGAGCCCCTCCTAAGCGTGGATCTGAGAGATGATTACACTCACCCCAAAACCCTGTTTTTTCTTTTGTACTTCATTGCCTTGTCTTGAGGACGTGGTAAGAATGGTCTGTCGAGCCCTGCGGCATAATTTTCCAATCACGATGCGACCTCATTTGCAAACCCAAAGACTGTAAACGCTGCGTGACAAGAAGCTGAGCGCTCAATGCGGGGCCATGAACTCATGGGGCTGCTTGAGCTACCTTATTAGCGGAGTTCGAAGTGGCTCAAGCTATATACAACGCATTCATTCTTTGGCTCAACGCCATGGAGCTGTCCGGAACTCGCTGGGAATAAAAGCCACATTGAAACCCGAGCGCACGATTCCGAGCACGGATGACGAGATGATCACTGATACAGGTGGCGAATCTAGTTCATGCAAGTTGTATTTAGATTCACCCATCATCTATGCCGCGCTCTTGAACAGGTCGTCAAAGTCTCTCTGGATATTGGCCACGCAATCGTTGGAGTAAATCATCTTCTGCACGTCGGGCGAGGCCCACTTGTCTGGCACGTTGCCGGCGCCGCCGGCCTTGTGCTCGGCAAACATGCGGTCCCGCTCCTCCTTGGCCTTGCCCTCGCCCAGATGCAGCTGCTTCCCGGACAGGAACGCCATGTTGACGAGCTGGGAGCACCAGTCGCGGCGGGAGAGCTCGTACGCCTTGAGGCAGCGGCGGAGGGTCCGAGGCGAGGTGTCGGGCGCGCGGGCGAGCACTTCGGCGACGACGGAGCCGTCCTCGATGGCCATGGCGGCGCCCTGGCTCAGGTGCGGCAGGGTCGGGTGGCAGGCGTCGCCGAGGAGGGCGACGGGGCCGACGGAGTGGACCCAGGAGGGCAGGGGCTTGTGCATGCGCAGGCGCCACTCGCAGACCTGGCCGTCCGGGACGAGGTTGAGCATTCGCTGGACGAGGGGGCAGAAGTCGTGGAAGACGTCGAGCATGGCGGATTTGGAGCCCTTTGTGGTGTAGGTCGCGTTGGTGGCGACGGCGAAGTTTGTGTCGGGCTGGGTGGTGGAGAGGTTGTAGATGTTGTGGGAGGAGATGGGATAGGCGATGATGTGGCGCTTCTCGCCGATCCAGCGGACGACGTCGTCCGAGTCGAGCAGGGCAAGGAGTTCGGGGTCGTCGGCCATCTGCTCGCGGGTAAGCATGATGCGGTAGGCGGCCTGGCCGGTGTCCTCCTCCTCGCCCTTTGCGCCGATGGAGTCGAGGAGGGCGGCGCGGACGGTACTCTTGATGCCGTCGCACGCGAGGAGGACGTCGGACTCGACGGAGTAATTTTGGCCGTCGCGCGGCTGCACCGTGAACTTGGGCTTCGGTTCGAAAGCGTCGATGGACACCAGCGAGGTTGCGAAGTGGAACGTGACGGCGGGCTGCTCCTTGCAGGCGTCGTACATGCGACCGGCGAGAGAAGAGCGATGGTCGTTGCAGTGTGGGAAGCCGTAGAGTTCGCGAATGTTGGGCATATCAACGTGGGCAAGCTCGACGTTGGTCGAACCCTCTGTGTACGCCAGTTGTGTGAGTCAAGTCGCTTCCAAGTAGTATGGTGAGGGCCTCCCTACGTCTGATGCTAGAGCCCTTGACGTCCGTAGCCTCTTTCTCGATTTCAGCCCAGCAGCCTAGGCGATCAAGGGTTCGAACAACATTCGGAGGCATTTGAATACCGGCGCCGACGAAACCGAGATTCGAAGCGGTCTCGTAGACATCGATGTGCTTGAAACCCTTTTTGGCGAGTGCTAAGGCGGCTCCCAGACCGCCCATGCCTGTGTCGAGATCGTGTGAGTTGTGAGGTGACTGGAGTTAACAGCGCATGGAACTCACCAGCGCCAATGACGGCGATCTTCAAGTCCTTCGCGTCTGACATTGTTTCTGTGGCCGTGCCGTGGTATCCCTCAAAGGCGTAACAAACTGTAGAGCCCAGCTTATTCAAAGAACCTAGAGTGACGATCCCCCAGGCCGTTTATGAAGTTCGCCGCCATGGAGCCTCACATGGAGAATGTGAAGGGGATCTGGCCAAGCTCGGGGTCCATTATCGGCTGGAGAAGCGGGGAAGGGCGCGGAAGGGCGCCGCTATTGAGGGGATGTTCGAAGCCTCCTTTGGATATTTGAAAATTTGGTAATGGGACCGGGATCAAGAGACGGGAAGTGGCCGACGGTGGTTCGGTTTGGGTTGGATTGGTAGAGGAACCCAACTGCCTGCCCGCGCGCCGAAGGTGTAGTGGGGGTAGTCCGAACTTTCGAATATTGCCGAACCCCAAATTCGGCCGGTCTAGAGCTGAATGTTTGACCACGTTGGATGTTGAAGGATTCTAGAATATGTTGGAATTGAAATCGGAACTAACATGTCGGCATGCACAACTGCTGCGGGAAAGGTTGTCCGCATGTTTGTGCATGTTCCAAAACTTAGCGTCGCTGTCGGTCAGGTCCGTGTTGACTTATTGACACCTGTTGCCTAATAACTCCCCGTGTTGGGGGAACGCCATCCAGATTTGGGGAAACCGCCCGCCAGCGTTCGGCGATGGTGCGGAGGAGCGGCCGAAGTTGTTGGCGTGGATGGTGCCCCGATCCCGGGACTGATTTGATTTGCTTGGCATTTTAGCGGTTATGTGGAGCTTATCCGAAGTCATTTGCGAGGCGGCCTGAATCACACGTGTATATCTCGGGATACTTATCGGTAAGTTCCTTCGGACGGCTGGAAGGGTTGAAAGGAAGACGGGTCAGGAATAGGTAGTGGATAGGCACCACTGTTTGTATTAAGGAGTCGCATACGTTGAGCGAGCGTGTGATGATGCCTGCGTTGTTGTCATGGTATCTTGCCAAGAAAAAGGATTTGGCGAACTAGTACGCGTTAATATTTTTAAATTCAGATATTTTTTTGATACCTGCTGAAAATTGATAGTTCCGGTTGATGCAAACTATCTTCGCTTTCTCGCATGCGGTTTATTCGCTATTGGATTACCTTGCTCGGCATTAATGTCAGATCCGGCCCAGTGCAATCTCGGCGGAAGCTTAACCATTAATAACGCAGAGTCGCAGACACTGTCGGTATTCGGGGCATTGTGACTTGCCTGCATTTCTCATCAAGCTCTCTCCTTGTACCCGGAAGCTCTGCTTTGCGTAAGCATGGCTTCGTTGCTGCGTCTCTTGATCCGAGCTTATGCTGCTCACTCACGTTGGGACTTGTTGGTGGCAGAGCGCCTCCCACGGAATAACGTCCTTGGAGGAATGATGAAAAATCCGTCATGTTCACCACTACTAGTCTTGCAGCCCTTGTCGCACAGCCACGCACACTCGCCACCCAGTCACAACTCACGAGCATGCTCTGGTGGGGAGAGTTTGTGGCAGGTTCGCCTTGGGTTTACTGCCTACAAGGCTCTCCTGGTCGAGCTTCCGCGGCAACGAAACGCCACTGCAGTGGTGCAAGCAAGTATTCGCGGCCGCATCCGCGTCTCTTGGTAACCTTTATGTCTGAAAAAAAGTCTCGTCTCGTCTCGCCTTGTGCAAACCCAAAGCAAGACGGTAAACCAAGCACAATGCCTTTCTCTGATCCGTCATAAAGACCTATCATAAAAGCGCTCGTTCCATCCGATTTGCGAAGAACAAACAACATTAGAATTGTTTTCTGAGGTATGGGAGCCTCGGATTGGATTTGTGGTTGGGATGAAGCGCGCTCTGGGGCGTGATCGGCTCCAGAACGTGCGGTCCACGATACGGCCCACGATCCAAATAATAACTCAGAAATTCATTTTTTAAGAGACTATACTTTTTAAGCAGCTTTTTTAGCTAGTAGTATCTATATTCATTCTATACTATAGAACCTAAAGGTTATATGTATATACTACTTTTATTTAACTTCTCTTAATTCTTAATTTTTCTGCTATAAGCTATACTATTACTAAAAAGCTAAGAGGGTCCTCTAGAGCACCCCCTTAGTATGTTATGCAGTATAGCAAAACTTAGCTCAAAATATACATACTAGCAAAACTTCTTAGGCTAATATATTGTAAGTAGCCCGTGCGATATACTGCTAACTATACTATAGACCGCACGTTCTAGAGCTAATTACGCCGCTGTTCTTTTTCTGTATTAGAACAGCCCAGCGCGAAGGTAGTGAGAAAGCAGCAAGTTACCCCTCAGCTTAGGCAGAGTGGAACTAGCGCAGTCTTCTAGGTTTATTTCTCTCTTATTTAGGGTTTTATAAATAACTACTTTAAAGGTAATTTCTAATTTTAATACCCATCTAAGGAGCTTTATTAAGAGAATAAAAATAGCTTATTTCTAAAAAGATTATAAAACAAAAGTTAAGCTTAAGAGTTTATTACTAACTTTTCTACTTAGCTACCTTTAGATCTAGTAGATTACTTATCTTTAAGGCTTAAAAAGAGGCTAATAAGAAATAGCTATATTTATATAGTGTATTTATAAAGTATATTCCTAAAGTTATAAAGTAGACTATATTGATTTTATTTCTAAAGTTACTTAATAAGACAAGATCACGGCGTGTTCCAAACAGCCTGAATTTTAGGTCACGTGACCTAGAGAAGGCTCGGACCTGTGGGGTGAATTGTGAACACCCGGACTTTAGGTTACGTGATGACTAGGTCACGTGACTCATAAGAGGCTCTTTACTCGCTAGCACCTACGCTGCTCTACAGTTAGACTTTTCTCTTTTTTAACTCAGAATCCACTTAATATAGCTTAATTAAAGCGCGTAAGCCTTCGTCTCTTTCGCTATTTATGACAATAATAAAAACAATCCTACCTTTGATTACTAAGGAGCTCAAGAGAGCTTCTAATAAGTAGAATAATATAAGAGTATAGCTATAGGCCTTAACTAGGAAATATTAAAATGCTAGAATATAGGTATCTATTGCTATATTAGATTATTACTTGAGGTTTAAACTCTAGTACATAGTAGGATTTTCTTATCTATATATTTGCTAGCTACTAATTCATTAGGATTTTGCTGATAGTATAGCTATGTGAGATATACCTAACTATTATTTCTTATAATTACTCCCCTCTCTAAAGCTTTAGTTTTTAAGGCGTTAAAAAAAAAGTAGGGTAATATAGTACTTAATGTTGTAGTTTATTTTACTAACTATAGGGTGATATAATAGTAGCGGATAGTAGTATTTAGTTTTTTTAGCTGCTCTTTATTCTCTCTGCTATTTTTTACTAGATTTAAATAACTCTAGTAAATAATATATTCTTCGTTATTATACTATAGCTATTCTTAAATTTCCTTTATATTATAATTTGTGATTAGTTGGTAATTGTTATTTGATTACTTACTAGTATATATCTAGTAATTATTAGCTTTTATTACTCTGCAATCTTGAGTTTAAAAGGGTCTCTTTTGTTTTAAGTTTCTAACCTAGCAAAACTTTTCTCCTATTTATGAATTTTTTATTTAGCTGCCTCTTCTCTTCTAGTACTTTCTTTATAACTTATCGCTATATTATAGAGTTTAATACGTTTTTCTCTCTATTTTTATTTATTTATTTTCCCCTTTTTGCTCTTTAACGTTTTACTAATTAATTACTATAATATCTTATGTTACTTATATAGGTGTGATTCTTATAAAGTACCTATATAAGCCTGAGAATCTCTTAGGTAATCTTATTAATAAGGCTAATAGTAGCTACTTCTACCTTAGATACTTAATTAAGATATATCTTAATATTATAAACTTTTACTATATATACAATAAGTACGCGCAGAAGTGCGTCTGCTATAACTATAATAAGAAGAAGTATTATACTATAAGTTACTAATTAGTTGCTATCTATTTAACATATCTTAATACTTAATAGGTTTCTTAGGAGCTTTAGGGTGCTACTTAGATAACCTAGTGTTACTGTTAGCGGATGATATGCTGATGTATTGGGTTGATGTTACTAAGTGAGGCCTGCGCAGGAGTGCGCGCAGGTGGACTATATACATAGCTAAGCGGTGACTAACGGCAGTATCTACCCATGGCAGTACAAGGGATACCTACGTACGTACAGTATGGTGACAGTTACGGCACTGGTAGTGTGCGTACTTAAGTGCGGCTGCATTCAGAACCCTCGTTCTGAATGTCCTGTACCTTTTGCGCAATGGCGCAGTTAGGACACGTCTGAAGGGCATGCTGCACTCTTTAGCCCTTTTGGGGCCCGCACGTGATACCTAGGGTATATTCTACTAGTTTTAGATTTAGGAGAGTGAGGGTATATTGATTTCTCTCTATTACTTTTATATTCTCTAGGTGCTTACTAATTGTTTAGCGGTATAAAACAAGGTTATTAAGCTTATTTATAATTTTACTACTAGTAGTAGCTCTAAGAATATAGAGTAGTTATAGCTTTAGGAGCTTGCTTCTATTTATAAGTATTTTGATCTTAATGTTCTAGTTTATATATATTATTATTTGCTCTCTTTATGCTAATTATATCCTACTAATAAGCTATTTAGGTTAGAACTTTTTATGATCATATTGATATTCTCTAGTAACTAAATACTACTTAGTTGATTTATATTAATAATAATACCCCTACTATATATGTTTCTAATAAAATTTAATAATTAGTTACTAATATATTAATAGTTCTAGTTTTAATACTTACTTATAAGTATAATATTAATTCTTTTCTTATTTCAAGTAATAGATTTTAGGGTTGCCTCGCTATACTTTTATTAAATAATATCTTCTCTTACTGTATTATTATTACTAGTACTTATTTTATCTCTTATACCTCTTATTTTTATACTTCTATTAAGAAGCGTAGGCAGCTATATAGTAATAGGTTAGTAGGGGAGAATAATAGTAATAAAAAGGCTAAGAGTGCTATTACTATTTCTAATAGCTCCTCTAGTAATAAGTTAGGTATTACGGGCTACGCTATAGTCGCATTAGTAAGTAGACATATCCCATACTTAAGTGCAGCCAAATAACAAGTGCATAACTTATTATTACATACCTTTTGCGCATAGTCTAATTAGTAGTAAGAACCCACTCCACATAACCGCACACCCCTCACATCCAAACACCCGAATTCGACGCGTTTTTCCCCTTCTCAACACCACACTAATTATCGCTACACGCGTTTATCCCACCACAACATTCAAAAAAAGATCTTTTGAAAATCACACTATATTTAGAATGCTTACTTACACTAAGTTCCACCTACAAAAGGCTGAAGAAGCTATGCTAGATAGCATGGGCCTCCGCGCTGCAAGTCGCGCGTGGGGTGTACCTATATTAACCCTCTGTAATTACATACTTGGCGCGGTGTTGAAGATAGAGTCAAAGGAGGACTTTTAGAGGCTCTCTCTATATTAAGAGAAATCTCTTATATTATAAGCTGTTATTTAAAGCGAGCTAGGCCTCGCACCTACCTATTATTAGCTTTATAATCTTATAAGTTGTATCTACTATATTAATAATAATACTTGCCTGCTTAATAAGAAGTGGATTAAGGGCTTCTTATATTGAAATCTAGCTATTTATACCTTAAAAGTAAGATCTATTAACTCTAAGCGCGCAAAAAGTATAACTATTAGTATACTTAAGGATTTCTTTAAGATTATAGATATTCCTAAAGTAAGAAGATCCCTTACTCTCTATAGTATAATATAAGTAAAACTAAATTAATTAAGGGGACTAATAGGGACTATTATATACTAGAGAACTCTAAACTTAAATCTATTATTATCTAGAATTCTAACAAGCGTTTATAAACTATAATAGTTAAGTATATCTATTGGTCTCATAAATACTAGTACTAGAAGGTAGGGGGTAAAACAGGGCTCAAAAACAGGGTAATAAGATTAATAATGCATGAGGAAAGAAGGTATCTAGAAGGGTAGCCAGTAAAAGAGGAACGATATAGTAGACTAACGAGGTAGGTCACGTAACTAACGCCACGTAACTAACGCCACGTAACTAACGCCACGTGACTACTATGTCAGGTAACTGAGGTCACATAACTACTAATGGTCGGATCCCGTTCCTGCCCGCTGGGCCACGGGGCCGACACTTGGGTCGGGTCCGGCTGCGCGAGTATCCCAACAATATCTGAGGAGCTAGCTGAGTTATCTCCCCCCTTATACTTTTATAAGGAAGATAGTTTAGTAGTAATAGTTCCTAAAGAAGATAGAGGAGTTTATAATATAGAAGTTTATGGCTTTAATAAGTAGCCAGACGTTAAATATAACTAGTCTTAAGTAGCTATAGAAAATATATATCCTAATAATAGTAGTAGAGGTAAAGAGACTTAATTCTAAGTAGTTCCTTATTATTAATAGCTGTAGGAGTTATATATAACTTTATATAGAAATACTACTATTAGAATATCTATTTATATTATCTATTAGCCTACTCTAGCTATGTTACATAACCTCTTAATATATTAATATTCTCTTCTCTTGAGATATCCTTCGCATAAAAGGTTATAGAATATAGTTTAGAGCTTAACTCTACTCTGATTAAGAAGCAGAACTTCCTCTACTACTACGCTAATACTCACTATAGTATATTTACTCCCTCAAATATTAAGTTAGAATAATAAGTAATAGAGTTATAGCTTATTAATATAAAGAAGCTAATAATAAGTAAGTTCCTCTTCTATATAGCACCTACTTATATATAATAGGCGCTGAAATAGGATCTAAAACTTTCTCAAATACTCTTAACCCCTTTATTATTTATTATCTCAACCCCCCACAAATTAGCAGACCTTCATCAATATAAATAGATATAGCAGCTAGATTGCAATAGAGAGGAGTGGGATTTAGTTTCCTACTAGCTTATATTTAATAAAGCAGGCAAAGTAATTAATATTACTAACATAGAGATCACAATCTTATATTATTAGATTTAGTTTCTTTAGGCTTAAGTTAATTAATATAAACTATTATAATAAGCAAAAGTTATTTTAAAGCTAAACAAAAGGTTAATAATAATCAAGGAGAATATAGATATAAAATAGAAGGCTCAGAAAGCTATAGAGGCTAAGAGGAACTATCTTTGTTGGTCTCACAAAGACTGGTACCAGAAAGTAGGAGATAAAACAAAACTCGAAAACAGGGTAATAATATTGATAACACATATCAAAAGAAGATATGTAGAAGGGTAGCCAGGAAAGAAAGAACGATATAGTAGACCAACGAGTTAAGTCACGTGACTGAGGTCACGTAACTACCTATAGTTAGATCTAATATTCCTGCCCACTAGGCCACGGGCCCGACACTTAGGTTAGGTCCAAATAGGCAAATATCCCAATACTAGTAGTTTTTCTTCTATGCTAGGATTCGCCTATTACGCTCATCTAAATACATAAATTAAATAACTTATTTTAAGGCTATTTTTAGCCTTAAATCAAACTATCGCAATAACCCCATAACCTATAGAGTGGCAGGATAAGCACTCTGCGAGATATAATATCATACGTACATGCATACGTCACGTGACCGTATTCGTAGGCCCAATATAGCACAACACTGCTGCCCACATAGCCATTTATATCTTAGACTCTTACACACACACACTCGCACTACAGAATAGCTTCAGTACGAACAATACGTATTAGGGCTACGCGCGCGTACTATCACCCACTCCATGTGAAACCAACACTAATCAGTAGTTAACTTCACTATTACACCACTTCGGCTATACTATGAAACCGCAGATCAGCAAGGTTACTACCACTCGAAGAGACGTAAACTCTACTAGTCTATAATTAATTTGCATATTGAATCCATTTGATAATTATGACTAGTAGCCCTTTTATGCTACCTAGATTAATTGACGGACTATAAGTAGTTAGATATATAGGCTAACTACTTTAGAGGACTCGATTTGATCCTTGCGTCTATTATGCAACTCTCACTATTATTATTAATATTACTACTATAAGACCCTTAAGTAGGAAGATAACTATAAACGCGGTCTACTCATACCCTAATAGTTGACCTTCACGTAATAATTAACTCTCCCGAGACCCTCACGTTACGAAAAGAAGAGTATATCGACTTAACCTGGAGATATAAGTTAGAGTAAAATAAGACGACTCAAGCCTTAAATAACTCATTATTCAACTATATAATGCAATACCTAGCTAGTAGAGATGTTAAATAATGACGAAATAATATTAACTTATATATCACGAGCCTCTACTTTACATAAGGACCACCTATTATTATTACTACCTCCTATTAATACCTATTGCTAAGGGTGAGGAGAGCTAGAATTACTAGAAGAAATAGTATATAACTACCTAATTAATCTTTTAAATTATTAACTATACCTTATTTATATATAATAGCGACTCTAGGGCCCTTAATACTAATACCCCCACTACTACTTAAATAGCTATAAATAAGCACTCCTAAGGGGTCTTCAGCAATATTAATATTACTAATACTACTAGGCTGATAGCTAATTAAGCTTATTATAGAACTACTAATACTAGTAAAGAGTAAGGCCCTAGTAAATGAGGAGGACTAGGGCTAAAATATTAGATTTAATAAAAATACTATAATAAAGTAAGTAACTACTAAGATCCTATACTATATTGAGACCTATAAGTATGATAAACTCTTTAGTAAAGACCTATAAATAGAGTTTATAGTAGACTTTGCAGGCCTACTTATTAAGTTTTTCTAGAAAGCGAGCCTAGTAACTATAAGGAAGATTTATTAGTATCTAATAGATGACAGTATTTATATTATCTAGAATAGATTAAGTATTATAAGCTGTATATATGATGTTGTAACTATAGACGACTTCTACTTCTAAACCGCTAGGGAAGTAAATAAGTAGATTAGGAGGAGTACTATATTTGCGAAAAACTAGGATAGAGAAGAGTTTAGTAGGGATATTACCAACTTCTGGAATAACAATATCATAATGCCAATAAGAGTATTAGCTATAGCTACTAGCCCAGCCCTAATAATAAGTTAGCATGTTGCAGAAGAACCGCAAGAGGTTGCAGAAGGGCTGCAAGAGGACCGCCAAAAGCTAAAAGAAAATAGTAACCTATTATTGCACTAAATCGCAGACCTAGCGAAGATATATACCAATAAGATGAAGTATAGCGGCGAAGGTATGGATATTCTTAAGCTAAAACTATAGATTTTTTAAGATACTTATAAAAGAATAGGTATTATAAAGGACTAAACCCTAGTAGCCTTCTTAATATTGCTTAAGGGATAGGCGCTAAAATACTACTATAAGAGCTTTTTCTACCTATAGCCTTATCTAAATAGTACCTAAATTATTAAAAGGCTTAAGGGATAATTTAAGACTAAAGAGTCTACTTAAGTCTATCTAATAATATAAAATAATATAACCCTTATCTTAATTATAATAGACTATCCCTTAAGGTTTAAATTAGAGGCCTTAAATACCCTAATTAATACCCTCACATTAACTTAGCTAGCGCTTAGTAAAGCCTACTAAAGCAATGAGATATTACGCAATTAACTCTTTTAAGACTGCTGAGGGATTAAGGAGTGTAAATAGGCTGCTATAAACCTATCAAAAACCTTTAAAGGCCTCTGCAAGCAACTTAAGGTCGCTATTAGTAATGTAATAATATTTATAAATAGTTGACTACTATAAGGCTAATATCACGCTGAATAATACTAGATAGACTGTAAATATAATAGTAAGGGTTGAAATAGCAGATTTAGAAGGCCTAAGCTATAGAGAGATAATAAAAATAGCCTAAAATAATAGCAATAGGATATAAAATGCTACGTTTGCAAAGAACCTAGATACTATTTAACTAACTATATGCAGAAGGAGAAGGAGGAGGCGTACTTATAATAGCGAAATAACCTATAAGCCCTCAATAAGTTAAAAGCAGCCTACTAGTAGTTCCTAACTTACTATAAAGGGGCTATAGAAGGAATAACTAATAATATAGCAGCAAATAATAATAAGAATAAGGAGATTAAAATATATCTCTAATCGCTTAGTAAGAGCAGGGACTATCACAATAATAGCAACTCTAAAGAGGAGTAGCATAACACGTTCTTCACCTAATTCACAGACCAAAACAGTAGCTAGGGCACTAATTTGGTCCCTACTACAGATAAAAAGACTATCTTAAGGCTATTGCTCAATTAAGCAGCCTACTACGCTATTACGTATTTAGATCTATTTAAAGAATTAGCTAAGCTTATACCTATTAAATTATTTACGCTTAAAGGAAGATACTCTTTAGAGACCTTCTAAAGTATTATCCCCAATATGGGAGTAGCATGATTTTTAATAGTAGGTAAGAGCTAATTTAAGGCACTTAAGAGGATTATGCCTAATATTATAATTAACCCTATAATAGCAAAAGGGGCAAGCATAAGGTTTAGGCTAGGAGGAGCTATTAGCTCAATAGGGATAATAACTATCCCTATGCTATTTGGGGATATAATCTTCTACGTGGTATCTATAAATACCCCCTTTTTACTCTATCTAGTAGATATAAATAAGTTAGGTATATGCTTTAGTAACTTTTGAAACTGCTTGTAATAGAGTAACCTTATTATGCCTATTATATGTAAATGGGGTTACTTATAGCTATTATTGGAGATAGAGAAGGTTTTAACTTATAATAACCTTGTGGAGACTGAATTATAAAGGCTCTATTGACGTTTTAGCTACCTATTAGTCTATTAACTTTATAAAGTCCTTTGGTAAGCTAGTTATTAAGTTAAATTATGCCTACTTAAATATCTTATGAAGTTTTATAAATGCTGCTAACTTAATATAGGGGTGCTAAATTAATTTAAATTTATAATTAGAGATAACTATAACTTTAATTATGCTGTATTTATTAATGTTGTCTACCTCAAAGGGCGCTTAGTACTCTATATTGTTGATGCTGTAACTGTATTTAATATAGCTAAATATCTAAAGGATGTATCTATAATTGCGATACTTAATGCCTTTAAATAATACTAGATCTATATCTACCTTAGGCTGCTAAATATTGCTATTACTAATATTAGTACTAACTTTATGTTGTTAGAGTGGCGAAGTGCCTTTTGGGCGCTTTTAATAACTACTACTAAAGTGCTAGTTGAGGCTTATAACTCTATTAGTAAGGTTAAGCGATATCACGCAATATTATAGAGAGTATATATAATTATTTATAAAGACCTACCTAATATAGATCGTGAGATTATCCTTAAAATAGCTATTAAGGCTATTAATAATACTATAGGGCCTAATAGCCTAGTGCTTATACTGCTTGATTTTAGCGCCTACCCCTAAATTAATAATTATTTATCCCTATCTCCAGACCTCTAGTAAAGGGCTGCTACTATATAGAGGGTAATAGAGGACCTCTAGAAGTACTAGGCCTCCTAATAGGTTATTAATGCCCTCACTACCTATAATAGCCTAGATATAGCGCTAATTCTTTAGCTACTACTGCTATCCCTCGTCTGGGTCTACTGTGAAAAGAAGGGCTAGCAAGGGCTGTACCAACTCCTCGCTATTAATAGTAAGACCTATACTCTTAACCTGCCCTGCGGGCCCCAAACGTTCTAATTAATAGTTATCTGCCTGTGGCACTAGGCTGATGAGGCTATACCGCCTCTACTAGACCTAAATACTAAATAAATAACGGGACTAAATAATAATAAAGGTCCTAATCCCACGCCGCTAAGGCCGCCCCCGCAAGGAAGAATAAGTCTAAGAAATATCACTAGCAGGCCTAATATATAGAAGTGCATAAGTAGCAGACAAAAGGGCAGAATAGAGGCCTATAATAGCTACTTTTATAGCTACTGCTACTTAAGCACTTACTAATAAAATTAGTAATACTATAATGTTTTTGATTATGAAGGAGCAAATAGATTATAACCTTGCTATATAACTATATAAAGATAGGATTATTAGAATACCTAGAGACCCTTTTTCAGCCTCATTAACGATAGAGATAAATACGCTTTAGAAGCGTAGTATTTTTGAAATTATCCCATATAACGCTAAGACCTATAGTTAGTATTATATCTTTAAGTTATATATAGTCCACGAGGTAAAAAGTAAGAGCACTAATTAGCTTTATAAGAGGTTAAGACTTATTATTCAGGGCTATAATAATAATAAAAAAGCCTCTATACTTATTTAGTCCCCCATAATATAGCAGGCTAGCTAGTAACTCCTTCTTGCTATTGCTCTATTGCTTATAAAAGAGCGCTATATACTATAGCTCTGCAATATCACGCAAGCGTACGTCCAATTATAAATAGAGCTTAATAGGTTGATTTTTGCAGACTTACTAAAGGAGATTTATAATAAATACCCTAAAAACTGCATTATAAGGATTATTGAACTATTATATAGTATTATAGAGGCTGGCACCTATTAGTAGGCTATATATAGTAAATACTATAGGAAGAATCTCAAGATGGACTAATTATCTTTTAACCTATGCCTATTAATCTCTTTAATAGCTAAGAATAGCTGTTTTAGTATTATTAGTATACAAACTAATAATACTATTAGACTATCTATACTAAAGTTCTCTTAATGAGAAGATATAGAGCTTAAAGAGGCTAATTTCACTACTAAAGCGAAGTAGCAAATTAACCCCAAATCCCCACTAATATTCAATAGTAGCATTATTACTTTAGGCAAAGATAGCAGTCTTACCCTTCACTAAAAGGGGCAAGGGTCCAAAATCAAGCTAATTAACCTAAAGGCATCCCCAAATAAACAAAAACAATAATATATTTAGCAAAGAGCAAAAAGGGGTATATATCGCCTCTATCTACTAACCTGAGGCCTATTTTAACCTATCCGCTGCAGCCTAGCATTAAGATCCCACTGCGGAGAATAAAAAAGCCGTTAATTATTACCCCAAATAGCAAAAGGAGAACCTTAATTAAGGCCTAACCTTTATGCCTATTAACCTAACTATAGTAAAACTTTTTATATTTATAGATAGGTCTTTAATTAATAATACCAACATATCTTTATAAATTAGATTTATTATAGCTATTACTAACGAAGCTATAGCTAATAATAATAGTACCTTTATAGTAACTAGCAATATTATCTACTTCAGTTTAATAAAGTGCAAAAGGGTTACATAAAGTATTCTAGCCTCTAAGGTCTATAGTATAGTAGCTAGCGCAGATTTGGCCTATGCTATCGCCACCACGCTACAAAAGATCACTACATACTTAAAGAAGCCTACTATCCCTACTATCATTTATACTAACTCATATTCGCTATATAAGTGCCTTATGAAGCTCAGCACTATAAAGGAGAAGCACCTTATAACAAATATAATAGCACTTTATTAGTTATATAAGCGACGAGAGATATATAAGGTAAGGTGAATCAATAGAGATAATAACCTAGCCAATACCTTCACCAAAGGAAGCCCAAATCTATCTCTCGAGCGATTTATTAATAACAATACAGTAACAATTCAAATAGAAGGATAAGTAACAAGACAAGAGAAGAGCGATAAGGGCAACAATATCCCTCCCACTACAAAAGACGATGGCCACGCTATTAAAGGTGGCGATAGAGGTATGGATGGAGGCCTATGAGGGCTGTCAAGAGTAGCGACGAAGGCATAGAGGAAGGCCTTGAGAAGGATTTGGTTTATATTATTTTGGGATCTGCAAATAACTTCGTTTATATCGTTTTATATAGGTTACGGCGCGCCTGGCCTCAAAAGAAAAGACTGCTAGTGTCGCAATAACCCCATAACCCATGGAGTGGCAGAATGGGCACTCTGCGAGATATGATATCATACATACGTGCATACATCACGTAACCATATTCGCAGGCCCAATATAGCACAACACTACTGCCCACGTAGGCATTTATATCTTAGACTTTTACACATACACACTCGCACTACAGAATAGCTTCAGTACAAACAATATATATTAGAGCTACGCGCGGGTAGTATCACCCACCCCGTGTGAAACCAACACAAACCAATAAAATTGTGGAATATATCTAAATTCTCTAAATAGGCCTATTCAGCTATATCTAAATCCACTAAATAGCTACAATTTAGCCTAAATAATTTAGTATAAATAGCAATAAATTCTATTTCTCCAAAATAGCAGCAACTACTCACAATTATTATATTTAGATCACCTATTCCTCTATATAAATTATTGTAAGAGACTGGTATCGGCGACCAGCCCATATAAGCATATATGTGGTGCATTCCGGCACGAAGTGCGCGGAATAGCGGATCTTTTGCGCATGTAGCGTAATTAGTCATTGCATCGCTGCAGCACACCACCTGAGCGTTACAATTATCAGTTTATTCTTATTAATTATCTAGCGTAGGGCGCTATTTAGTAATGCCTTTATAAACATATTAGCAGGGTTATCTTCACTATTTACCTAGCGGATCTCAGAGAGTTTGCAACGCTTATATAACTAACGTAGAGCTATAATATCAATCATAACTCTTTTTTTCTTTATAGTACTAAGATTCACTAAATACTTATATAGAGAGTATAAGTTAGTATATATTACTATAGAGATAAAATTATTAGTGTTTTTATATGTAAGGTTAGGTAATATAGTAGTATTCTAAAGGTCCTTATTAGTAATATAAAATTCCTCAGTTTTAAAGTACTCCTTTATCTAAGCAACTATCTCATAATAGAGGGGCTGGGAGTAAATAGGGGTAATATTGGGAAGAGCAGGAGCCCGGTGGGGACTGCAAAGATAGCAAACAACATAACACTACCTACGAAAGAATAGGAATAATAAAAGTAGGCTCAAAAGATGCGTGTAGCGATTCGCAGATCTAATTAGAAAGAATGGGAAGAATTGGGCTTAAAATGAAAGAGATATCGTGGAAATCATATGTTGGATTATTAAGGTATGAGCCTCTTGAGGCTAAAAAGGCTATGGATGATAATAATAATAAAAAAAGTGCCTTTCCTCCTCCCCTCCCTATATCGCAGTCTTCCGCTTTTAGACCCCATTAATAGTAGGCCTGCTAACTAAATAGCCAAGCTATCCTATTTCATCCCAATTGTCCCCTTGAGACTTGCTGAAGGACCCCTATAGGGAGTCTTAATAACCAATTAAAAACAAAGGAAATAAAAGAAATGCTACTATATAGAGCCCTATTAGCAGACTTATTTCACCGTCTCCTTCGTGGTGGGCGGTCTTACTGCAAAACGGGACTATTATTAGCTTTCGCTTTCTGCCTCAGTTTATATCTTAATGACTGCCTCTCCTTCTCTAGCTCCTTCTTATATGCCTTATCCTATTCTAAGCCCTAATATAACTAAAACTATCCTCCCTATTGAGGCGGGTGCAAGAAGTTATAGTAATATATCCCCTCAGGCGTATTCTATTTAATCTAATCCTACTAATCTACTTATTATTATATATAATCCTCACGATTATAATTATACTTATCTAAAGCTTTAGGTTAATTAAAATAGCTTAGTAGGTCTACTAATAAGGTCCTAGAAAGCCTTATAGGTCTTAGGATAGGGTTGGGGCTCTATAAACGTTAATCTTCAATTTAGTATCTAAGATAATTAAGCTCTCTATTAGATATTTCAAATAATAGCGAATTTAGTAACTACAGTAATATAGATATAGGCCCTAGCGTAGGCGTAGATAGGAACAGACTGCGATAACTAGAAGGGGGGTCCTAAGTTAGAGAGAAAATAATATTACTATTACTACTAATAAGAGGCTAACAATCTATAGGGGTAAATATAATATAAAGCTAGGGGAAGAATAGTGATTTTTCAAAATCTTCCTAAGAGATATTAATATCTCTTAGTGCTAACCTACTTTCAATAAGCATATCGCAAAACTCCAAAGTAATAGTAGAGATATACTAATTAACTAATAGGATATTAGACTCTAGGAAAGCAGCGGGATCCCTCTAGACTATTTAGCTATACTAAGGCAATAGGAAGCCTTCTCGGATGAACGCCCAAGCCTACTTAACGTATTAAAGTCTATATATAAAGCTATCTCGTTATCATATAGAGTTGACAATATACTAGCTAGTTAATAAGATTTATAGTAACTAATTAGGGGCTCCTAATACCTTATACTACTCTTTGAGGTTATTTATAGTATCCACAAACCTCTAGTTGCTTTATAAGTCCTTTACTAAATCCTAATAGTAGCTGAAGCCCTATACCTAATCCACTATAATTAATACTTAATATATATTGCTATAATTTAGGAATAAAATAACTATAGTTATATTATAGATCTCATTTTTCAGGTCTAGGTCTATAGCTTCTACTAAAGTCTTACTAGGGGTTTTACCTAGTACCTAAGGTATGCTATAAGGAGGGATATAATACTTATAAGGGAAGCCTCTAATTACTATATATAGCAACTCTATAAGATCGCAACTATCTATATTTCGTTCTAAGATCAAGGTCCCTTGCGCATTATAGATATTAAATAAATAGTTAGTATAATCTGCTATAGTAATCTATAACCTTTTGCTATATTATGCTACTAGATAATTTATAGACGTATTATTACCTCTAATATACTAGGGCACTATAGGAATAGAGTTATCTTTATTTAGTATAGGGTTAGGTCTAGGTCTAGTATATTTAAAGTTAGCTATATTATTATAGTAGTTATAGTAAACTTAATTATGAGGGAAGGGCATAAGATAAGGTAATATTAATAGTTTTATGGACCTAAGCATACTAATATATTATATTAAGTTAATTAGTTGCTATTACTTATTTATTCTTAAAAACTACTTAATTATATCTCTCATCCTAGCGTTCTAAATAGTATTAAACTCTATTCATAGCCTCATTCCTTTAGTTTCTATAGCGTTATCTAGTTATTAGGTCTACAAATCTCCTATACTAGGGCCAGAAGAGTTAATATCCATATTATTAGGCGCAGGGGGATTTTAATCTTTGAAGTGATAATTATACTTCTTTTCCTACTTTAATTGCGTTTCTAGGCCCTTTTCTTTGAGGATACTATCCTTAAGTTTATAAGCTATATCTTAGTTAAGCCTATCTGCTTTAATTAATATCCAGTGTCCAGGGGTCGGCTTTTTGTTAGTAAAAGTAGCTAATAATCAGTTAACCCAATTAATCCAGTCAATAAGATACAAACCTAATATCTATAGTAGAGGGTCTATATATACGGTAGGCATGAGGCGTAGTTATCGCATAAAGACTTCAGAAATATTAGCTCCTTGGCCTTGCAAAAGGCTTATCGCAATAAAGACTATTAACTACAACCTATCCTCTGCTCCTCCCCTTAACTACTAATTGTCATAAAACTAGCTCCTCCCATCTCATAAGTTAATTAGTAGACCTAAAAAGATTACTACCCTCCTAGTAGTAATAGCTAGGTAGATAAAAAGGATATCTACTATTTCTAACTTTAATTCTACCTCCACGCTATCTCAAAAGTCTCTATTATTAAAATCTTCCTCTATGCCTCCAATCACATAATATTAAAATAGCTAACTATATTTAACTTATCTTATAGTATAGCAAATAACTATAGTGATATTATTAGGCCGCATTAGAGCCTTATCCTCTAAAGCACTAATAGCGTTAAATATTCCAGCTGCGATATACTACATTTAGGAAGGAAGTACCTACTTACATAGTGCTTTTAAAGTGCTAGACTAGTGCTTAATAAGTGTGCGTTTTATTATAAGGTTGGAAGGATATATCTAGCTAATAATTAACTCTTTAGGAGGCATAGGTATACTATAATAAATTATTAGTAGCTAACGTCTTATAGTTCCGCGCAGTTTAACGCCTAGGATATCTCTAATTATATCTACTTAAGTCTAAAATTAGCTTCTATTAAGTGTAATAGGTATAGGATAGGTTAACTATCTAATATCAAGCAAAAGAAGGTTTAAGGTCCAAAGCTACTAAACGCTAGTATCTAGTCTCTTATTATTATAAAAGATAACCTTCCCTATTATAAAATACTATATTTAGACTATAGGAGAGGCAGGAACAACTAATTTACAGACCTAATATACTAAAGTATAATTAGATTAATTAAAAGAAGGGGTTTAAAAGACTATAGTTAAAGGTTAAGTAGTTTTAGTAAGGGGGGGCTTATAATATATTATAATATAGTATAGTAAATATAATAGAAAAGAAAAAGATAGAGAAAGCTAGAGGAATTAAAGGTATAGTTTTATATCTACAAATAAGGTAAATACCCAATATAAGTAAGTTAACGAGGTTTGAATAAAAAGAATAATCAACTCCTCCTCCCTTACCTCTATCTAATAGAAGTAAAGTAAATATAGAATAAAAAACCTTAATAGTAAATTAGTATAGTCTCTAGGCAGTAAGAATAAAGAAAAACATAGTACTTAGTAGCTACTACTATAGTAACAAATAGTTATAAAACTAGATAAATAACCTCCTCTTCTTCCTAAATATCTTATTTCCTCCTATATTTACTACCTCTTATCTTCTTTAACTTTAACTAAATATCTTTATAACACTCTACTTAAGTCTGTAAATTACCTCTTCTATTATATCTAACTATAACTTCCTCATCTCTAGTATTAGAAACACTAATTAGCCTCACCCTTATTATCTCCTAGCAAAAACCACGCTCTAGGTTCTTAGCTCTAATATCCCTATGCCTCAGATAAAGCGAAATAATATACCCCTTTTTATCTAGTATACTAATAATTAGCTTTAGGTAATTTCTCTCTTTTCTTCTCTCTTACTTATTAACTAATAGCTTTTTGCTTTTTAGGCAATTGCAAGCCTCGCTTAGCTTTAGCTTAACCTTCCTAGTAATAAGTACTCTAAGATAGCTTTTATATTATAAATCTTCTCTAATAAATCTACTAATATCATAAGATTAGTTTTCTAGAAGGCTTATTTTAGTAAATAGGATTTTAAGTGAATATTTAAGGCTACTAAGGGTACTAGAAGCTTTTATTATTAAGTTTTCATCCACATATCTGCTGCCTTTATCTCTAGTTCCTAGCAGGCAAAGGTCTTTTAATAGGTAGTAGCTACTTATAGCTTATTCATCTAGTCTTAGGGTAGTTGAAATAGTATGCCTTATATTTATTATGAAGAGCGAGCCTATACTACTAGAAATCC
>JAXCEF010000661.1:0-22685 GCA_037178605.1 Colletotrichum euphorbiae | reverse complement strand
AGGTTTAGCTATAGATATAGCGTAATAGCCTCCTTTTTTATATTAATACTAATAATATAGAGAGGCTCTATATTCCCTAAGCTATTATTCCCAATATCCTTTAGTTAGCGTATCATAATAAGTACTACTTTAGTATTAATTATATAATTTATAAGTTAGCTAGGACTTAGTTCTATAATAAGGTAAAAGCCTGCTACTTATGTATCTACTATTACCTAGGATATTAGGAGAATAGTATTAATTATAGCCTACCTCTAGGCACTCTTTAACTTATCCCCATAGTGCCCTATCCCTACTATACTATAATAATTAACTTTATTATAGACTTACCTCCTATCTCTTCTATAGGTATGTTTTAGGCCTTGCTAGGCTATAATATGCTTAACTACCTCATAATATAGATATATAAGTTCTCTAAGAAAGGGCTCTTAATCCCTAGTAATAAGTTATATACTACTTAGGATTAGGGACTTATATTTATCTAGTTTTAGCTAATATATAACTAGGGCATCCTAGCGCGTATTATTAGTAACTAAGACCCTAAATTTATCTTAAAGATTTAGAAGGCTATCTTTTCTATATTAAGAGTTAAGCTCTTCCTCTCTACTATATATTATTCTCAAACTAATAGCTAGAGCGAGCGGACTAACTAGACTATTGAGATCGCCTTATAATATTACATATAGGTAGACCTAGATACCCCCTAGGTGGATATTCTTCTTGCTCTTTAGTATAACCTCAATAACGCGTTGTTGATTACTATTAGCTGCTCTCTAAATGAGGTTATATTAGGCTTCTGCCCCTAGGCTATTCTTATTACTATTACTAATAAATCTGCGCTAATAGAGGCTATTAAAGGCCTCTGGCGTACCTACTAGGAGGAAGCTGCTAGCCTTATTAATGCAGCTATGGAAAACTACTAGTAGCACTATAACTATTATTAAATGGATATTAAATTTAATATTAGTAACTAGGTTTAGGTTCGCCTTAGTAAGGGTTACTACCTATCTAGCTGCCTAAAGCGTAAATAGTTAGTAACCTAAGCTAGCCTATTTTAAATTACTACTAAGGTTAACCCTATAGTCTACTAGCTTAACCTCCTAGCTACTTAGAAGATCTACCTAGTTCTTAATATTACTTAACTCTACTAACTAGCTAAGAGATTAGACCTATTTTATTAGACGCTAGCCCCGCTATAACTAATTATTATAGATAGTTATAATAAGTATGAGGTAGAGCGCCTTATTAACTAATAAATTAACTAGTAAGGGCGTAATCCTACTATTTAGTACTTTATTAAGTAGAAGAGCTACTCCGCAGCTGAAAATATATGGGAGCCGCGTGAAAGCCTGCTTATTATACTAGCAACGCAGTTAAAGCCTTTAAAATAGCGTTGCTGCTCTATACTAATAAAGAGTGGGGCTAACTGCGCTGCTCCTATCTCATAACGGGATCCCTTTAAATATTACTACTACTTTCTTTATGACTATATATAATACCTTCGCTTAGCTTTGCCTAAAGATAGCCTTCTTTTATAAAAAGCCGCATTATAATGCACTAAGCCTTAGCGGGCTATTAAGGTATCTCATCTAATAAAGCTATTATTCTCCACAACGTTAGACTTATAACCTATAAGGCTAATATATATCTCTATATTAACTATTTACTTCACTTCCACGCAATTTTTCAACCTAAGCCTAGCGCCTTCCACCTAAATTTTACACACTAAAAACCCCAACTTTTTCTTCTATACTATATATATTAAAAATTTTACTCCTTTACTACTTTACTACTTTAGTTTTTATTTTTCTTTACTCTTTATAAGCCCTTATTACTCTTTACTAATTTCCCGCTATTCTTCTTAATATAATAATATCTACTAATTCCCTCTCTAATATTACTACTAGCGCTACTACTCGTTCCCAGGACGCCGCTAGTACCTTCTGCACTACTACTAACCCCACCACTAATCCCACTAGCCCTAACAAATCCAAGCGCTTTAACCCCATCTCCCCCCACCCTAATAATAATAGCATAAATATCAATAGCCCTACTAATAAGAACTCCAGACTAGCTATCCGCCCCAGTATTACTCCCTCCCAGTATCCCACTTATCCCCTTAGCTCTAACCCTTTAGCCAAGGATAATAATCTCCTCAATAACCCCACTAAGGAGAATAAAGAGAATAATAAGGAGAAACTTAAGGATAATAATAATAATAATAACACGCCTGCTATCCCTAGCAACCACGCCGCCAAGTACCGCCCTAAGGGACCTATTACCCGCGCTACTACTAATAAGGCTGCTATTACCCTCTTTATATAGTTCCCTAATAACGCCCTTTAAGCTAAAGTCTTCTCCTTCCTTAGGGAGATCTTCAGCAAGAAGCATATAATCGCTAATATCTCCTCTAACCTAGCAGTCCGCTGCATCTAAGGCACCTGCAAACGCGCTCTAACCGCTATACTAAGCGGTCTTATATATAGCTACTTACTTCCTTCCCACGCGTCCATACTTATAGTATTTATTTCCTATTACCACAGCACTTTTAATGCTAAGATTATTAATAGCCTTATTACACTTAACTACACTAACCTAATATCGCCTACTATAGTTATTAGCCTCTAGAGCATCTATATAATTAATAACGCCGCTCATACTACTACTAGTAAGACTTATAAAACTACTAATAATATTACTACTACTACTAAGCGTACTAATACCTAGATTACTACTCTTACTACTAGCCTTTATAATAAGCTTATTCCCCATATCTCCACCCTTAAGGCTAGTATTAAGACCCTCAGCGCTATAAACGAGAATAACTTTACTAACCGCCTCACTAATATTAAGAATAGTATAGTTACTAAGTAGGTCTTAAGCAATAAGATTACTTAGGCTACTACTAAGGTTAATAAGGAGGTAGAAGCCCTTCGCTCTAAAGTTACTTCCCTCTACGCTCTCATTAGCAGGGTCCCTAAGATCAGTTCCCTAACCCCTATCTGCGCCGCCCCCAAGACTACTACGCCAAATAAGAAGCGCAAGGCTAATAACATTAGTAATATTTTTAATGAGATCGCCCGCATCACAGCATTACTTCGCAAAGGATAGGATATACTTACTATTAGAATAATAGCTTTTTCTATTTAGGGGTAGATATTACTATATAAATAGTGCGTAATTACTATTACATACTATAATATATAGTTACTACTATATAGTATACTACTCCTATTACGTAGTGTCTGCTATCTATAAATAAGACTAGTAGTATAGGACATAGTAATACAAGACTTTCACTCCTTTGATACTAAGACCTATCTTTTATTATTTTACTACATATTATTCCTATTTACTATTATTTATTAAACGTCTTATTACCCCCTCAGTACTGCCACAGGCATACTAAGAAGACGCTAACAGAAATAATATAGCATAAAGTAGCTAGTAAATAATAAACCTATTATTATATAAGTTAGAGTTAACAAAGAATATCTAGCTTATACTCTAGTTAATACTATTAGTAATACCTAAATAATAATTAGTCAGTTTCTAGGCTAATACTTCTGCTTTTTATATATTAGAAAGAAGTAATAACTTATAAAGAGATATGCCCTTAGTAATCTCTTACTAAGTAATACCTTAAGTATAGTAGCTTTTAATTTAGAGATAAGTCGCTATATCTAGTATATATTTATATATATAGTAGAAGGCCTTAACCTAGAGATCCTATTAGGATAGCTATAGATAGAGCAGAATAAGGTTGTATATAATACTATAGCCTACTAGATGCACTATAACTAGGGCTACACTAAGCTATACCTAAAGAAATAAGAAGAATTACCCCTTATAATAGAGATAAGAGCTATAAGATTCCTATATACCGCGCTATTCTCTATAATTTATTAAGGCTTAGTAAAGAAGTAGAGTAAGTATTAGAGAGGCGCTATAGAGGTATTAGTTCAGGTAGTTAGCCTAGTAAATGTTAAGAAGGCTCTTAACCTAAAGCTAAAGGAGAATTAATAATATAAAATACTAGCCTAAATCCTAAAGGAGTTCCCTAGCTTATTTAACTTAAATCAAGCCTACCCATTTCCCTCTAGTTAGCTTAGAGTAAACTACTAAATTAACTTTATTCTTACTCTAAATAAGAGGGAACTACTACTCCCCTAGAAACCCCTTCATATTAAATTATAAGAGGAGCTACTACTACCTAAGAATACCCTATAGAACATCCTAGATAAGGGGTTTATTTAAGCTAGTAGCTTATTAACTAGTACCCTAGTGCTCTTTATAAGAAAGCTAAGTAGAGGTATTTACTTCTATATTAACTATAGAGCTCTAAATACTAAGAACTAGTACTCCCTATTATTAATCTGTAAGATATTATACTATATTAGTATAACTAAATAATATATAAAGTTAGATATAGTAGCTACTTTCTATAAGCTATAGATTATAGAGGGGCATTAGGAGAGAATAATATTCTATATCTAATATAGCCTATTTAAGTAAGTAATATACCCCTTTAGCCTAACTAGCGCCCCTACTAGCTTTTAGTAATATATTAATAGTATACTATAAAACTTCTTAAATAACTTTATTATAGCTTATATGAATAATATACTAATTTACTTAGATAGAATAAAGAAGAACTATAAGAAGAAGGTTCAGGAGGTTCTCTAGAGGCTAGTAGTAGCTAGACTTAATTTCAATTCTATAAAGTATAAGTTCTTAGTTAAAAATATTAAGTTTATATATTAGGTTTATTATAATAATAGGGAAAGGCCTCTCTTATAATCCTAAGAAGCTCTAAGTAATTACTAAGTAGCTAGTCTCTATCTCACCTAAAGGGGTCTAGAGCTTCCTAGAGTTTACTAACTATTATAGTATATTTATATTTAGCTATAGAGAGATTATTAAGCTATTAATATAGCTTACTAAAAGAATATAGTATTTTATTAGAGAAGGAACTAACATAAGATATTTAAGGAGCTTAAGAGGCTTTTTAGCTCCTAACTAGTCCTCCACTAGTTTAACCTAGAGAATAAAACTGTCACCACACAAATGGTGCGCAGTCACTGTCACGTACCGTAACGTATAGTTACTGCCACGTGGCATACTGCCACTATCACGTGGCGTCTGCCGTCTATAAATAAGACCAGTAGCATAGGACATGATAATACAAGACTTTCACTCCTTTGATACCAAGACCTATCTTTCGTTATTTCACTGCATATTGTTCCTGTTCACTGTCATTTGTTAAACGTCTTATTGCCCCCTCAGTACTGCCACAGGCATACTGAGAAGACGCTGACAAAAACAGTAATTAAGACTAACTGCTCTAGGTTTGCTCTTAGAGGAGTACTCTCTCAAGCTAACCTAGAGGGCACCTAGCGCCTAATAGTATTTCACTTAAGAAAGCTATTACTAGCAGAGTATAACTACCCTATCCACAATAAGGAGCTATTAGTAATACTATTTTATCTCTATATATAGAGAGTAGCGCTATTTAGTATCCCTACCTTTAAGGTACTAATAAACTACTAAAAGCTTAAATACTTTATAAAAGAGTAATACCTTATAGAATCTTAAAGTAGATAAGTAGAGGAGGTATTTCAATATAACTTCTATATTAAGTATTACTCTAGTAGGGAGGTGGTAGCCCCTAATACCCTCTCTTAGTAGGAGCAGGATATACTCTAGGGGTAGGATAATAAGTAGAAATAGAGAAGAGTCCTATAGCTGATACCTAACTATATATAACCCTAATGAGACTCTATAGCTAGCCTCCTAATAAGAAGAAACTAGGCGCTAGCAAACTACATAGATGTCCTAGATATAGTAGTTTTTACTAGAGACCTAGAGCTATAAGTACTTTAGTAAGAAATAATAAAGAATATGTTGGTATCACTTAGTGATACTAGTAGTACGTACGTACACACAGTCGAAAGATAGGGGTCAAATTGATAGTATTGAAAAGGTCTAAATTGCATATTAGTAGGTAGGCAGGAGGGCGATAGTGGTGTAGATAGGAGGCTAATGCCCCACATTACACCACACCGCCCGGGCTATTCTGCTGAGCTACCTGCGCCTGCGCTAATACGCCCAATATCCCGATACTAGCAGTCTTTTACTTTCTGCCAGTATATACCAAAATCCCCTACCAAAGTGGTATTTTCAAAACGATATAATAAGTAGCCAAAGTAGCCGCAATTCGCCTCCGTTATCCTCTATTTATCCAATTTGCCTACATTATTATAATACCTCCTCTAATAGGCGATATCAGCCTATATCCCATACCCCCATGGTCCTATGGTCCCATCCTTCCTTCTATTCGGGCCCGTGTAGCCTATCCCATCCTTCTATATATATCATGCCCCTTTAGGCCCTTATAACCTATCCCTCTATACGTATTGTGGCTTCATTATTATTAATAAAGCATGTGAGGGCGCTATTTAAGGCCGTTTTAGTGAAGGTATTAGCGAGGTTATTATAACTATTTATCTATCGCACTTCGTGAAGCTCTCGTTGCTTATATAACTATTGAAGAGCTATAATATTAATTATGAGACGCTTCTCCTTCATAGTCCCAAGCTTAACGAGATATTTATATAGTAAATATGAGTTAGTAAAGATAGTTATAGTGATAGGAGGTATTGCGAGCTTCTTTATGAGTTAATAGAGGGTAGTAGTAATAGTATAAGCTATATTAGTGCTAGCGACTATGCTATAGATCTCAGATGCTAGTATGGAGCGGGTTATATACTTATACTTTATTAAGCTAAAGTAGATAATATTACTAAAGGCTTTGAAGGTATTATTAAGGGTGGTCTCATTAGCTAGGATAATTATAAATCTAAGCTATAAAGATAGGTTAGTATATTTTATAAAAGACCTATTAATAAAGATGAATAACTTAGCTATTATTAAATTGATGGGTATAAACGTTAGACTATAGTTAAGGTTATCTATTTGCTACTAGATTTAACGATTAAGGGTCTTTATATTGTTAGTAGTGGGATCCTAGTGCTAGGCTGCAGTAGAGAGGTTGAAATAAGCCTCTAGTTAGTAAATTGAGGCGATATATGCGCCGCGCGCGCGTTATTCAATATATTATTTCTTTATATTGCAGTTATTAGTAGCGTTAATAAGGTTAAGCTTCTTACCCTAGTCTTTTTAGCGGAGGTGTAGCTTGCTGTCGTCTATAAGGGTAATAATGCCGCTATTAAAGACCAGAGGTTGTTTAATAAATAGATACTCCTTTGCCTTTGCTATATACTTAGCCTTAGCTAACTCTTTCTCTTTGCGGGTAGAGAAGCTATTATTAGTGAGGCTGATAGTATTGTTGGTTTATATGCTGATGATCCTGAAGTTGGTGTTTTTAGTAGAACTAATGAGAAGGCAAGGGTTATATAATGAAGTTACTATCTAGAGATTCTCTCTATAGTGCTTGCTATAAGTTGCCTACTAATGGGTGCCTGCTTTAGTAATACTATATAAGGGCTTGATAACCCTTATGATAGTGCTTTTAGGGTAGTGGGCGCGTAGGTATTGAGGTAAGTGGGTGAGGATCTAACGATTTAGCTTTAAAGTTGACTGGATATAGGCTTGCGTGATATCCCTTAGCTATAAAGAGTATAAACCCTTTAGAAGAGTAGGGGCGAGGGTAAGGATAAGTCGCTGGCTATATTATTAGATTGTGGGGGACTAGGTGAGTATAGACTTCTTACTATTATTAGCGTAGCCTTAGATGATAAGTTGTGATTTTTTATAGGGCTTAGTGGTTTTGCTCTTGATCCTGTTGATGATATGCGACTTAAAAATCCTCTCGTTGTTGTATTTATACTTATTATAAGTAATAAACTTAAATACTCCTCTGCTTATAAGGGCGTTGATCTCCTTCCTTGTAGACTCTTTGAAGGGGGCGCTTGTGGTGGTGATGATGCCCTGGGATCATAGCTTCTTTGAGAGGTTAAGGTTGTTATGCTCCTTTATGCTTATAAATATAGCAGGGGTATTAACCTTATTAATAAAGTAGTAGCCTATAAAGTTGGTGATAGCATTGCAGTTAAAGTTGGCAATAATGTTAGCAGCTATGGTGGGCTTTTGTATTTAAGTCCCTTGTTGGGGCTCTGGGGGGGCTGAGGTGTTGTTAGGTGTCGCGGTATTGGGCGTGAGGGTATTGTTGTTGTTGTTGTCGTTGTTGTTAGTATGATAGGGCTTAATGATAGTTGACTGGAATACCCTTGGACTGTGCGGTAGGTTGATGGTGTAGTTTTCGCTATTTACGTTAAGCAGGCGGAAGGGGCCCTGCTAGCTGTCTTTTTTGCGCCACATGCGGACTTTAGATAGGATTGGTAGGGTGATAATAGGCTAGGTATTAGGCTTGTTATGCGCTGCGATAGCCTCGCTAACCTGCTGCTTAGCGTGGAGTTTTTAGATTTTATTAGTTGCTTTTTATATAGCTTCAGCGCGGCGACAAAGGTCTGGCGATGGGGCTGATTTAGATATAATATGCGGATAGGCGCTGAAGATAAGAAGGATAGAGATAACTCTATTAGGGCTAGTAGTGTTATTAATAGCCTTAATAGCTATCTATAGGGCTATTTCAGCCTTTATGGAGGGGTCTTCCTGATGAATAATATTGTAACTATGGCGAAGGATAGTGTGATATCTCTTAACTTTGCTAATACTGTGGTGAGTCTTAATAGGTATGATTTTAATTAATATACCTATTAACTTAGTGGAGTTCTTGAATTTATTTGAGTTGAATTATGTACTGGCGTTAGTAGTTATCTAGTCTAGAGGGCCTTAATAGATGTTAATCTAGCATACCCTTATTATATCTTATACCAACTTAGCTGAAATATTGCAAAGGAATTGAGCGGTATTAAAGGTAGTGGCTGCGTTAATAATGTGGAGGATTAGGCAGTTATTAAGGTAAAAGATATTAATAATAACCTCGTAGTTAAAGTTAATATTATTATGAAGAGTGAATCTAAATTGTGCTGGTGCTATTGTATTTAGATAATATTGCTTATAATACTTTGTAATTTTCTTGATTTTATTGAAGTTAGTGGAGTGGCTAGCTTTATTTAGTATAGTGTGAAGTCTTTGGACTAATAGGTGGCTAAAATGACGATAGATTCAGTATAACTTAGTGTTAGTGAGGTTATAGTATGTGAGGTATTATTTCTTCTTTAGTATTATTTAAGCGTGACCCTATTCATAAATAATAGGGATTTTAATATTACTTTAGATGAGGTTATCTATTAAGTTATTATATTTAACGCTAAGTCTATCTATATCTATTAAGCTAAGTAGGAAGGGGGTCTTCATAAGTATGACTTTAAACCTGATTATACCTAGAGGGGTATTAATATTAATAGACCTGAGGCTAATAATAGCGTTGCCTTCGCTAAAGATAATGGAGATTATACTAGCTATACTTATATCTAGTTTTAGTAATAGTATTAGTTATAACTGAAGGACAAGAAACTAATTATGACTAGTAGTAGAGAATTTAGCTGTGCTAGTGTTAGGCATGATGCCTTAGAAGGTAGTTATTAAGTATCGCCCTTTGAGAGTGAATTGTGATGTTGATTTGGTAGTAGTAGTAGTTATAAGGGGTAGGAAGGGGTCTTGCTAAGTGAAGGTATAATAGGTAGCCTGGTTAGTAAGGGTAGTAGTAAGGAGGGGTCTGTTGATAATAGTAGCCTTACTAGTGAAATAGACTTTAATCTTCTTATCTTTATTATTATTACCTTTAGCGTGCTTGTGGGCGTAGCTGTAGTTGTTGCTATTGAAAGCTATAATCTCTTTAGCACCTTTAACTTCTAGTAGGAACTGCTGGAAGCCCTTAGGGGAGGGGTTGATATAGTGCTAACTAGCTTGATAATATTAATACTCTTGATGTTATTTAGTATTAGTATGCTTTGTGCTCTACAGTTGAACTTTTTGTAGATAAAATATCTTTTCTTATTCTTCTTATGAGATATCTTAGAGCTCCTCCGCTTGTGAAAGCTCTTGCTACTATGGTTGGCCTTGTTGAACTTCCTTCCCTTGTTATACTTGCGATTAATAAAGTGCTAGTTAGTAGTAGTTATTGTAGTTATCTTAATGATAAACTAGTTTTGAGTTTGTGATGTAGTGCTAATAGTATTATATAATTAGGTGTAGAAGTTGTTATATGTCTTAGCTGGGTTATATAATGCTATCTTATACTCCTTTATGCTTTAGTAAGCTGCTATTATCTATATGTATATAGGTTTGTTGCCTAGGATGATATGTGGGAGCCCTTATTGGATTATATTGAGTTTGTTGATGAGTATTGAGAGGGCTTTAGTCCTCAACTTATTGGGATTCTAATGGATGATCTTCTTTAGTGAGATATCTTGCTACTTAGTGAGGTAGGCTTGCTTGTAAGTTTTAGTTTTAAAGTGGGTATTAATCTTTATAATTATATTGATAAAACTGATTTGGGATTAGAGGGGTTGTAGTTGAGAGTAAAAGAAGGTAAGGGTAGACCCTTTGAGTATGAATGAGAGGGTACTCTTATACTTATTTTATGTAATACCTAACTTAGTATATAGGTTCTTGAAAATAGCGAGCTTTCCTTTAAGAGGGTTGTATATCTCTCTATTATACTTCATCTCGTCCCTATATATCTTTGTAAGCGTAGTAAGCTGATGGGGGTTGGTGTTATGCTTGATAGAGGTGATAGGGGTCTTGAACTTATATGAAGTAGGGTAGAGTATAGATGACGATAGGTTAATGTTAAAGGGGTTAGAAAGAGGGTTAGAAGGAGGGTTATTATGTGAATGTGGCTCTAGTGCGATGGTCTCTAGTGGGTTTGTTAATAGACTTGTTTTGCTAGTTAACTCCTTATAGAAGTTAGGGTTATTAATATACTTGCGGAGTATTTAGCTCTTCTTTATGATAGTATTAATCTCTTGTTAGTTCTAGATGTAGTAGTTTTTAGTCTGGATGATATTAGTAAGTCCCTTTGTAATAGTTTAACTAACTTAGCTAGTAATATAGATGTTATGACCTGTTATGCAAGGATAACAGTTGACCGACCCACTCGGGCGTCGGGCGGCTAGGACAGGACATTTGTACTGCAGGATCATGGGAATAAGCGGGACTCGCCTGGAAATGGAAGAACTATAGCATAAAGTCACGTGATAATAAGATAAGAGTTTAGATCTATACGCCAAGAATATAGAGGCTGTCCTTAGCGTATATAGGCCCTATTAGGATAAGGAATAGTAATAAGATAGAGGAACTATTTAGGACTTATATATAGTATGGACTTGGGTCTCCCTAAGGACGGACTTCTATAGCTCTTTAGCAATTAACTTCATGATTACCCTAATAGGTACTCTCAGCTTTATCTTATATTGCGACCCCCCTGTGAGGATTATAACTGATTACCGTACTCCTTGAACCCTAAGATTTATTTAGTAATATAGTATAGTAAGACTATACTATTAACCTAGCGTTATCCCTCAGCTTCTGTTAGTAGAACCCTACTGTCGGATAGCTGACTGTAATAATAGACTCCTCTATTCTAGAGGGTCTTTCTAAAGGCGGTTAAAATAGTTGAATTAACTTTGTTAAATCGCTCTTAGGTCTATTCTTTAAAGTTGGGTTTGACCTCCTAAAATAGCTTAGTTGTTGTTGATTTATTGTTCTCATAGTAGTATCTAGTATAGTGGGCTAGGATTGCTGTAAGTTGAGGTCTATTAGTAGTAGTAGGGTCGATCTTAGTTAATGGGGTGGTGTAGTTGATGTAAGGCTTTGCTTTTGCCTATTCCCCTTTTAGGTTGTTAAATCCTATTCTAGTAGAGGGGACTTATTGGGGGTAACTGAACCTTTGGGGATCGTTTTAGGTATTGTGAGGTGATGAAAATGATGGCTGAAGATGATGCTGAAGGGTAGGAAGGGTAGACGATATGTTCAGATGATATATAAACGTGAATATTCCTGAGGTATTGTAAGTACGAAAAGAAGCTATAAAAGAGGGGGGGGGGGGTTAAAGTAAAGAGTTTTTAAGGTGAGAATACATTAATATTAACGTTAGTTGACGGGAAATAATAGAAGGGTGCTAAATTAATTAACTTAGCTAAGTTATTAGTAAATATTATGAGCTAATACTATTATTAATATTGCAAACAGCAGCTATCTTATAAGATAACTTGATAATAAAGAGTTGTGGTGAGAGATATGATCTTGCGGTATAAGGCGGGATTTTTCACAATATAAAGCGGGTCTTCGCGTCATTTAACTAGAGGCTGAAATAGCGGTCAAAAGTAGCGATTATTCTTTTGCTCAGCACTATTCTTAGTGGGTGAAGCATGAAAAAAATAATAGTGATAATAAATATAAGCGGTATCTATATTAAGATAAGGGGTTTTTAACATAAAGAGTGAAGAGGCCCTGCTAGAAGAGATTGTAGTATTAATTTTTAATGCGTATTTTAGCGTAAATAATTAAGGGATAGTAGAGAAGGAAGGTAAAGGATAATAAATAGTAAAGATAGTAAGAAAAAGAATTATTATAGGTAGGATCCTATAGGGTTATGAATATAGACGTCCTTAGCATAGGTAAATCTAGCTAAATAGCTTAGTAAAGTTAATAAGGAATTACCTAGAGATAATAATCTAAGGATAATTTGCTATTATTTTATGAATTTGAGGTTTCTGGTAATACTTTTATAGCGTAATTATTACCTTCGTTTTCAGTTTAGTAGTGAAGTTATTACAAATAAAGTTAGTAATATATAACAGATACAAGAGAATCTCATAAATAAGTAGATTAGTAATTAAAAACTACTTAATAAGTTATTTAAGCTCTAAAATAGATATCTGATAGATACCTAAGAAGGATTAAGAGATGCTCTAGTTAGTATAGTAATCTATTTTATAATAGGTTCTAATCTATATATCATCTACCTATAGTTACTACAGGAAAACTATTTCTTTAAGATAAATAACCTTACTAATCTGCAGTATCGTAGTATAATAGTAAAGTTAACTACTAATTAGTATTAGTATTACTTAGTAATACTAGTAGTATATATATATACATAGTTAAAAGGTAGGGGTTATTAAATTAATAATATTAAAAAGGTCTAAGTTGCATATTAGTAGGTAGGCAGTAGGGCGATAGTGTTGTAGATGGGAGGCTAATGCCCCACATTACACCACACCGCCCGGGCTATTCTGCTGAGCCACCTGCGCCTGCGCTAATACGCCCAATATCCCGATAGAATAATACTACTCACAGAGTACCTTATAATATAGTTACTTAATAGCTATATAGTTTCTTACTAGAGATTAAAGCAAACGTTTAGCTTAATAAATATAATATTAATAACCTCAGGAAGCTAATCTTTGAGGGGAGGCTATAAGTGCCTAGTGGAGAGAATAATAATAACTCCTTGGGAGTACTCTATACTAAAATTATCTAGTAAAGCTATAACTTAAGTATAACTACTTATTTAAATTATAATAGTATACTTAAGATAGTAAGCTAATAGGTTTATTAGCTGGGTTAGTTCTAAACTATATAAAGGTTTATGTGGAATTATAATATATAGAGAGGAATATATAACTAGAGGTAAATAAAGAAAGGGTTCCTTAAGCTCCTACTAGTACCTAACTAGCTATACTCTAACCTCTCTATAGATTTTATTATAGACCTACTACTTATAAAAGATATTAGTAGTTACTATCTATAGATAATAATAAACTAACTTAATAAGTCTATAATACTCAAGGAGATAGAAACTATAGAGGTAGAAGTATATGCTAAATACTTCCTAACTTACTACTTCTATTTCTATAAGTTCCTGCGTAGTATTATTAGTAACTAGGAAACTAACTAAGTAAGCTACTTCTAGGCTAAGTTCTGCTGCCTTATAGAAATAATCTAGCTACTAAATTATAGTATAATACTTATAAACTAATAGTAGAATAGAGAGATAGAACTAGGAGATCTAAGCTACCTTATAGGTATTTATAATATAAGCCTAAAATAACTAGAGAAAGCTACTCCCTACTACTTAACTAGCGCTTAGGAATAGAATTAGTAGTATAACTAAACTCTCTCTATTCTTCCTAAAGTCTAAATACTATACTAACTCTAAACTAATTATAGAAAAAGAACCTAATATACTTATTATAAAGCAAATAGCAGCTACCCTCCTAATAAGCAAACTCAGGGATATAATAGGTTTTATTCAAGCTCGTATAGTAATAGCCTAGTAATAGAATGAGGAAAATACAAACAGATATAGGTCTCCTATAGAGAGGTACTAAATAAGTAATAAGATCTAGTTATTAATAGCAAACTATAAGAGCCCTAAACTTAATAAGAAACTCTTATAGCTATACTATAAGTAAATAATTATAAGTATATTAAGCTCCTATATTATAGAACTAGATATCCTAGGGAATATCTACCTAAAGTTCTATATTAATCTTCTCTAGAGGGCACTAGAGGACCCCCTACTTACTTAATTAAGAGTAGATTCATAGCTGCTACTAATTATTACAAATGATAGCAAATTTAAATAGCGAGTAGAGGAGATCTATATAGTATAATAGAAGGCTATAGAGATAGGGCGGCAGTGTGAGGCACTAGTTAAGCGAGAAGGGTACGCAGAGCCTACCTAGGAGCCAGCAGAGGCCATCAAGAAAACTGAGGTAGCAAGTAGGTATAAAGAAAGTTATAAGCTAATTATAGCTAATAATAGCGACCTAACCTATACCTAAAGGGCCCCTAGCTAGGGGAGGAGATAATATTATAGGCTACGCCTAGTTAAAACTATCTAGGCTTCTGCCTAGATTCACTGCTCTTAGGGCCTACTTAGCAGCTACCCACAAACCTAGCATAACCTTGCTAAAGCAGAAAACTCTTTCTTTTCCTCTTTAGCTTCAAATAAACAGTATTATGCTACCTCTTGTCGCATAGACTTGGGTCTAGCTCTTTGCAAAAGCTAAGAGTACTAGTTAGAGTAATTGTAAGGTTAATTACTAAAGAGCTATAGAAGTTTATCTTTAGGGGAAACCTAAGTTTATATTATATACAAATCCTAAATAGTTCCCTCTAGCTTATTATTAGGTGATTACTTAAGTATATTAGTAATTATAATTAGTTAGTAGAGCTAATTAATTACTTATGGATCCATTTCCTTATGCTCTGTTAATTACTCTAATCTTTTTACATAACTTATATTATAGTTCTTTTCTTACTAAGTGAGGCTCTATTATTCCTATATCCTCCTATATATAAGTATTATTACTTACTAAGTATACCTATAGGGCTACCTTAATCCCTCTATATCTAATAGGTTATAATATTAGGTCTCCCTCTAAACAGGTTTATCTCTAAGACTAATATAAATCGATTATTACTCCTGAGTTGGGGAGTTATTAAGTATGCTTCCTAATTTTCTTTATAAGACTAATATTATATTGAGTTATATTCAAAAGTTGTTTTCCTCTTCTACTCTTTATTCTTAGAGTTAAATACTTTAAATTAAAAGTTTAGAATTATTATTAATATAGTTTAGTTTTATTATTAAGTGGTATAAGATACTTTCTAATATAGAGGTTCATAGTAAGTATACTTAATTAGGTTATTATTATAAGATAGGAGCTAATTTAGCTTATGTTTATAAGTTGTTTCTTCATGTATACTACTGTTTTTATTATACTAATTTAGTAGTAGATTATTTATTAGAAGAAGCTTCTTATCTTAAGGATACTAAGGTAATTCAAGAAGAGGTATTAAGATAGAAAGCTACAGCCCTATATATAGCATAGGTTACGCTTAATAAATTAATTGTGAGGTTAGAATATTTTTAAAAATGAAAGAGGATAGTATTTTAGAAAAGTTATAAAGTAATAGAAGAGAACTTAGTAGTAGTATTATCTATATTAGAGGTTTAATCTATAGGTAGTTTTAGTATAGTAGACCTAAATATAGCTCTAAGTAATTAGAATTCTAATACCCTGATGTTGGTCTCACAAAGACTATTACTAGAAGGTAGGGGATAAAACAGAACTCGAAAACAGGGTGATAATATTGATAATATCTGAGGAAAGAAGGTATCTAGAAGGGTGGCCAGCGAAAGGAGGAATGAAATAGTAGACTAATGAGGTAGGTCACGTAACTGAGGTCACGTGACTACCACGTTAGGTGACTGAGGTTACATAACTACTATGGTTGACGTTCCTGCCCGCTGGGCCACGGGCCCGACACTTGGGTTGGGTCCGGATGGGCGAATATCCCAACACTGGCAGTTTTTCTTTTATACTAGGATTCGCCTATTACGCCCATCTAAATACACGAATTGAATAACTTGTTTTGAGGCTATTTTTAGCCTCAAATTGAATCAAAAAGATAGCCATATTTAGCCATACTTATATCCTCTAAATAGCGACGATTTGGCCTAAATAGCTATAAATCCCATTCCTCCAAAATTGGCAGCAACTGCCCACCAGTATCACTTTATTCCTTCTGCTATTTAAGTTACTTATCCTTCTATTCGAATTGTTAATTTGTTCCTATTAGTCAGCTAGCGTAAGGCGCTATTTAGTGATGCCTTCGTGAACGTATCAGCGGGGTTATCTTCGCTATCTACCTAGCGGATTTTAGCGAGCCTGCGACGTTTATATAACTAATATAAGGCTATAATATCTATTATGAGCCTCTTCTCCTTTGTGGTGCTAAGCTTTACTAAACACTTATATAGAGAGTATAAATTAGTATATATAATAGTGGGGATAGGGTTAGTAATACTCAGCTTGGTAGTAACTTAATGGAGAGTTAATGCAATTGCAAAAGCTAAGTCGGCACTAGTAACCATAGCGTAGATCTTAGATGCTAGCATACTGCGGGTGACACGCTTGCACTTAGTTAAACTATAATAGATAATATTATTATAAATAGTGAAGGTAGCGTTATCTGTAGTTTCATTAGCTAGTATAATAACGTAGCCTAACTACGAAGTAAGGTCCTTATTATTTACAAAAGAACTATCTATAAATATAAAGAGTTTCGCAGTTACCAGGGATAGCGCAACAAAGGTTAGGCCGCGATTGAGGTTATTGCTAAGCTATTTGAGGCGCTTATTAAGGGTAGCAATATCCTCATTATTGGGGTCCTGGCGTTGGGCGGCTGTGGATAGGTTGAAGCAAGCCTCTAGCTAGCAAATTGAGGCAACATATACCCCTCGGGCGCGCTGCTCGACGTACTTCTGCTTAGCTGATATCTTGTTGACGTTTTTGGGCACCGACTCAATCTTGGTCCCTTAGCCCTTCTGCTAAAGGATAATGGCTCTATTGGTGGTTAAGGAGATAGTTCTACTATTAAAGGTGATGGGGGTTTGAATGGTTAGATTTTCCTTGGGTTTAGCTATAAATTTGGCCTTCTGGAGCTCTTCTTCTTTAATAATGGAAAAGGCTGCTATACTGAGTCTAATCGTATTATCTGTCTGTATCCTAATGATTGCAAAATAAGGGCTTGAATTATTAGTGATAAGAAGGCAGGGGTTAAATATAGAGGTAGTTATCTATAACTTCTGGCGATAGTAGGCGTTATAGGTAGCCTACTAGTGGGTACTAGCTTTAGCAATACTATATAGCGGTTTAATAACTTTTATAATAGTGCTAGGGGGGTATTGATTGCGAATTTAACTAGGAAGGTAGGTGTAGATGTTGCGGTTGAGGGTTGTTTGTAACTGAATATACGCCTGGGTGATATCCCTAATCCAAATTGAATAACTATTAGGGCTAAGAGAAGAGGTAATAGTAAGTAGAAAATAGATACTGCAGCGCTGAATTGTTAGCGACTAGGTCAAAATCCCATGCTTATTAGTATTATTTACGCTATAAATAACAAGGTGAGATTTCTCGAAGGGGGTTATTATCTTGTTCTTGATTTTATTAACTATATGGGACCTAAAGAGGCGCCTATATCGCTTGGTTAGGTTCAAGATTTCAAAGTGAAAGATTTCTTGCTCAAGAAGGGTATCAATCTCCTTTTTGCGGGACTTTTGGAAGGGGGGACTATTAGCAATAAGTTTGCCTGACTTGCGGAGGGCTAGGGAGAGCTCCTAATCTGCTTTTTCTTTAGTAGAGATAAATATCGTGGGGTTGTTGATCTCCTGCTTAAATATGCCTGAAAACGCAAAATTGGCAGCAATTGGGCTTTTTTGGGGTCTTCCTTAATACTAGGGTGGAGGGGCGGGGTTAGGGGTAGATATATTGGGGTCTTCTTTGGAGTTGGGGTTAATATAGAAGGGTTTAATAGTAGTGGAGGGGAAGTCTCAGGCACTATAGGGCAGTTAGATAGTGACTATTTCGCCTAAAATAGCAATTAAGCAATAGGGGCCCTGCTATCTATCTTTTTCATAATATACCTAAATAAGGGACTATAGTAGTAGCTAGATGACTTCGTCAGTACTAGGTCTATTGCGGGCGCCTAGCGCGTCAGCAACCTTACGTTTAGTATGCTCTTTGCGTAAGTCGTCTATTACAGCCTTAATAGCTTTAGCATAGGTAGTAACATCTAGCGAAGGGGAGTTGTGGCCAATATGTAGATAGGTGCTAAAGATGAGAAGAGTTGGAATAAGGCTATTAGGGCTAGTAGTGTTGTTAATAGCCTTGATAGCTATTTAAAGGGTAAGGTTAGGCTTTGCCTGAGGAAGCTCTTGTTGAATGATAGTGAAGGCGCGTTGAAGAGGGCTATAATATTGCTCCGTTTTACTGATCCTATGGTAGGCCTCAATAGGTATAACGTTGACCATAACAGCCATAGATCTTACGTTATTTTCAAATACTTTAGTAGCAAAGTTTAATCCAGCGTTAGTAATAATATAATTAGGGGGTCCTTAGTAGATATAAATCCAGCAAAGATAAAGGGTCTCCAAGGTCATTTTAGCAGATATATTAGGAAGGAAGTAGGCAGCGTTAAAGCCAGTAGTAGTATTAATAATATATAAAGTAGCTTTGCCCTTAAGATATATAATATCATAGATAATTTTATAGTTAAAGTGGCAGTTGTCTTTAAGTGAGAATTTAAATCTCTAAGGGGCTCTAGTATTTAATTAATAGTATTTGTAGACCTTAGTTAACTGCTCAATAGCTGCTATTTAAACGGGATAGCTAGCATAGCTTAAAAGGGCTGCTAACTTAGTGACGGAGGGGTAGCCAAAATAGCAGTGTAGATAACGAAGTTCGGTATTAGTTAGATACTAGGTTTAAGCAAAGACTTCCTCCTAATTAAGCAATAGCCAGGCGTAGCCCTATTTGCGTATAACTGGCGTAGCGATATTGCCTTAAAGCAGATAATTGCGAAGGTTATTGAAATAGATGCCTATTCGATCTATATCGCTCAAACACAGCAGAAATGGGGTATTTGCAGGGACAACGTAAAACACTATATTCCCAAATATAGCATCAACTGTAATAGTGCCAAAAGAGTCCTTGAATGGGCTATCTCCAAAGCGCACTCTCGCTTAGCCAGCATTCGCCATATTAACTAAAATAGGTTAAATACGCTGCAAAGTAACAACTTGCTGTTAGCTAGCAGTAGAGACTCCTGCTGTGTCTAAATCCGGCATAATACCCTAAAAGACTTCTTCAGAGTATTGGCCATTAAGCGTAAATAATTGGCAGGGGTTGGAGGTTCTAGGTAAAATAAGCTAGGTGGAGGGTATAGTAGAGGAAGATACTATAGGGTTAATAGTTAGGTTAATACCTGTAACTGCGTGAAAAGTAGCTTGATTTAGTAGTGATTTAACTAATTTATTGCTATTAATAGTGAAGGAGGTCTTAGTGATAAAAGTAGTGAATTTGTGGGAAGAGGAAGAGGGATTAGAGGGCTCTAGTTAGTCCTGGTTGTTTTGCTGTAAAAAATACTTAACCTCGGTATTAGTATCGTCGGGGTTGATTTTATTATTGTTGTTGCCCTTAAAATAGAGGAGGAAAGTGATGAAGTTGTTTTTAGTAACGTTCTATAAGTACTTAGCGTATTTGTTCTTGAAGTTAGCGTACTTCTTGGCTCTTTTATCCTTGCTGTGCTTCTATAACTAGCATTCAGGCTTGCGATAAATTCAGCATCTTCGGCCCTTTTAGCGACTAAAGGATTTGTGTTGAAACTGTTGATTTAGCTGGTTTTAGCGGTATCTGCCGCTATTATTCTTGCGAAAGTTGCCTCAATTGCTATTCTAGAAGTATTGATTGGTATATATAGCGTTAGCTTTAGTGGGGTTTGGAGTTGAGCTATCCTCATATATTTTATTTGTAGTGAATTAGGTAGTGAGGCTTTAATTTATATGGGAGGCTATACTAATAGCTAAATGAAGGGAATTATATAAATCCTAGAGGTTTGAGGGATGCCGATATAGCGCAAGGTCGCACTCTCGAACTCCTTGGCAGGCGCTGCGAATTTTGCAATAAAGTGGCCTATCGCTATTATATTCCTTACTAAGGGCTGGTTTGATAGTGGAGAGGGTTTTAAACAGGATTTTGAGGTTTTTAGCGATAGATTTCTTAGGGTTTTTATGTATGAGGTTGGATAATGTAGTATTATTCTAAAGGTCCTTATTAGTGATATGAAATTCCTTGGTTTTAAAGTACTCCTTTATCTAGGTAACTATCTCGTAGTAGAGGGGTTAGGGGTAAATAGGGGCAATATGCTAAAAATAGTACTCTTAAGTATTACCCTTCAATATAAGGGAAAACGCTTCAGCATACTATTATATATTAATGCTAGCTTTAGCGTAATAATTCTTAAAAACTAGTAATTTAGACTCTAAAATATCTAACTTACTGCTACTATACTTAAGGTTATTACTATCATAGAACTTAGTGAGACTCTTAAGCTATCTTAAGGTGGGGGTATTATTAGAAAAGAGCTAGTGGGGTTAATAGTTATATAGAGGAGGGTTCTAATTAGTTGAATTACTAAAGTTGAGGTTAAAATTAATATCTCATGTATTATCTTTATAGTTTTAACTAGATAAAAACGGCGGGAAGCCTTACTAAGGGGGCTGAGAAGGGGGTAACTAGGTAGGAGGCAGCTATTTTAGAGAGATAAGCACAGTAGAGAGCTTTTAGGTAGGCGCAGGCGGCGCAGAGTCAATAGCAGGGGCTGAAGACAGAATAGGGGGGGCAGTAATAGGGTGTCTTACAGGGGGTTTAATAATAGGAATAATTGGGGTATCTATCTCTTAGGTAATCTTATTATATAGGGTAGGCTCCTATTTATAATAAGTTAAAAACGTTAGATATTGCGATTTAATAGCTTTAAAGTCTTCACTAGTCTAGATATAGAAGGTAGGCTAGTAGAGAATAGTGGCGACGTTATCTTTAATATAGCTACGATTATAAGGGATATATATACTATTACTAATTAGTACCTTATAAAGGGCTTTAGTAGTATTATTATTAATATAGGTAAAGATCCTAGTAATATCCTAAAGTCTTTCTTAAAGTTGGCCTAGAGCTATTAACCCTAGATATAGTGCTTGAGGTACTTACTAGCGTAGTAGGCAATATAACTAGCGATTTTAGATGGGTTAGTCTCTTCTGGGTTGAAGTAGGTAACTTAGCTATATATATTATAGTTAATAAGGGCCTCAAAATCATTAGGGATTAGGATTACTAAGCAATAATAAGGTTACTAAGGGGAGGAAGGGGCAGAAGGTATAGGGGATATATTGTTGGCCATTAGGAAGGATTAAAAACCACATTTAGAAGTTGGGGATAAGAGGGTTCACAGGCTAACATTAGCGTCTTATACACGGGTCGTCCACCCTAAGCTGCAGCTTTAGGGCTATAATCTATATATTAGATAACTTATGAATACTATTACTAATCTTCTTCTTATTAATAGACCTTCCTATAGTCTTCCTAAGTAGGGCTTCCTAAAGAGGGCACTTCCCGTGAGGGGCTTCCTAAAAAGGGGATCTTATTTTCCTGAAAAGGGGATCTTGTCTTCCTGAAAAGGGGATCTTGTCTTTTTGAAGAGGGGATCTTGCTTCCTAAAAAAGAATCTTTCTTGAATAGGATATCCTGAAGAGGGAATTGTTAAAGGTCTTGGTTGAAAAGTGGTCTTTTGGAAGGAGGGGCTTAATAGATAGATATAAGAAGGGGAGGTTGTAGTTAAATAATTTGAGCAGTCTTCAAAGAAGACTTAGCTTAGCTATTTTACTAGGGAAAAATAGGTGCTATTAATAAGTTATTAATTAATAGTACTGCTAGACCTTTGCTACTAGTGAGGTATTATTTCCCCAAAAGTACTAATACCCCGCTAAAACCCAAATTCAGTTAATATAATAATAAGAAGAGTGTGAAGGGACAAGAAGACTAGCAGGCTAGTAGGCTAACAACACCTCAAACACGGGTTAACCACCCTAGGCTGCAGCTTCAGGGCGTAGTCTATTTATTAGGCGAATTACTTCTAATAGACTTACTGTTGGTCTTCTGAAAGGGTAGGAGGGGGGGGGGGGGGGGGGGGGGGGGGGGGTCAAAAGTGCTGAGAAACAGCAAAAAGAGGTTTAAAAAAGAAAGAGTTTTGATGCTAAAGAAGGTTGGTTATAGATAGGAAGAAGTTTAAAGGGGTGGGTAGCAGAGAGGGTATTTAAAGGGGGGGGGGGGGGGGGGGGG
>JAXCEF010000660.1:0-22717 GCA_037178605.1 Colletotrichum euphorbiae | reverse complement strand
CTATAGGTTACTATTATATAACTATAGTCTTCTGAGGATAACGTTATATTTATCTCCTATCTCCATAATATTAAAGTTTAGTTGCTTATTCTGGCCATAGATCTGCAAAGGGAGTTGCGCGGTCTCTATATTAATACGTCCTCCGCTATACTAGACTTATTCTCCTTTAATGGTGTTGAGGTTATAGTAGTCTTTAACTGCTTTCTTATTTTAGGTTATCTGTTGTTTATTTATTGTTCTGGGCGAAATAAAGTTTCCTTAGGCTCTGCTATTAATTATTATAGTAATCTATTCTCTATTAAGTTATATTTAGACTTGTATATGCTTGTATTGTTGAGTTTTTTGTGCTATTGCGCTGTATAGGAACCTTGTTGTTTTTGCCTGTTGTTATTCCTTGTTGGTAGGTGAGTCTAGTTTTTTGACTGTTGGCGCTGGAGTTGTCTCCGCTATGCCTTAGCTTTTTCTTCCGAGTAGATTTAGCATTTGTCGTTTATATATTAGTCCCATTCTATGTAGGGGTTGTTGAGATATCTTATGGGGTAGTGATAATATAGTTTGAATAATACTATATTATTATTGATTATTTAGGCTAAGTCCTATATGGGGAGTTGATTCTCTAGGTAGTATTACGTGATAGGTCTAGTATTATATCTTTGAGGATAGAAGTCATACTTATACTTATTAGCTTAGTGTTTATTGCAGTGGTCCATGAGGTACTAAGCCTAGAACATATAATAGTATTGGTCGTGTATGGGGTTAAGATGGGCATGATCTCCTTTAACCTATGTTGTGAATGAGAGGTTTCTTCTTTTGCGTCCGGATATACTATAAAAGGCAATTTCCTAGTCGTCCTGGTGAGGGTTGATCTCCTTCTTATGGAGATACCTTAAGTAGTTAGCTGGCTCTGATCTAGTTCCTTTAGATGAGGTGTTATTGATTTTAAATAAGGTTTATTTGATCTATTTTTCTACTTCTGGGTTTAGCTGCTATTTATTGGTTATTATAGCAGATGGTTTATTCCGTTTAGCTCTTCTGGCGTGATGGAGCTCATCTTGTTATTCTCAAGAGGGCTATGTCTTGTAGTTCTATATAGGTTCTCTTGCTGCTTGGTCTTTTGTTTTGTTATTAATCTGCTGGATTTGCTTAGGGTTGTCCCTGGCATCCTGTTGTCTCTTAATATAGGCTTATAGTGACCTAATCTGTTGTTACTATATGACTTCTTCAGGTTATATTCTTACTTATAGCTTATATGCTTGAAGTCCTTATTATAGCCTAGTAATGCAGACTTTATTGTTGATTTTGATATCCACGCCTGAGGGTATGTGCAATATTCCGTTAAGTTGCTTATTAGCTTTCCTCTCTGCCTTTAAGTAGGTTTGGTATCCTACTGCTAGGGTATATATAGGTGCTAGGGGGACATTAGTAGTATTATATCCTGACTAATAAGGGTTCTTTAGGTACTATCCTGCGTGTTCCTTGTGGTCTGTATGGGTTCCGCACTTATCATTATAGCAGGTAGTCCAATAAAGTTATTTATGAGGTGTAGTTTTAATAGTGAGGCTTGCTTATTGTTTCTTAGGTACTGGTTGAAAGCGTTCTTTCTTAGGGGATTAATATTTATAAGCTAGATATCCCGTTTTATTATAGTTATAGTATTACTTATCTTTCTTCTAGTTATTATTCTGCTTGCTATCTTTATGGGCTGCGCTGAGGTCTATAGGTCCACTATAGTATCTGTAGGTAGTGGTGTACTGAGGGGCCCTGGGGTTATACCTATAGTTAGAGGTTCGTTCTGCGCAGTGGTTATTACTAGGTTAGTATTAGTTACTCTTTCTCCCATTATCGTTTTATCCTACTTTATTATTCTAAGTAGACTATCTTTTATATTTAAGGCGTCATTTATAGAGGTAGTTATTAATTTTAACTATAGTATCCACATATTAGTAGAGTTCTTTAGGATAGTTAAGTTATATAAGCTTATCCTTAACTTCTTCCTTCAGGCCTTAGTAGAACTTGGCTATTAGGGCTTCTTCTCCCTAATCTAGCTTAGATAAAATCTATTAGAACTTAGCGGCATACTTACTAGCTAATCCCTTTTATATGAGATTAGTGAGTTTATATTTAGCGATCTATTCTTTATTTAGGCTTTTAAAAGCTTCCTAAAGTTTCTTCTTAAACTTATTATACTTCCTAAATACTTTCTGAGTTTCTTTATCTTACTAGTTATATAGTCTGCCTAGTTAGTCTCTTATTAATAGTTCAAACCAGGTGAGGGCATCTCCCCTGAGGAAGGATGCGGCTTGGTGAACCTTTGTGGTTTCATCTTGAAATGAGGCGGCGTAGTAATGAAGGTAGGCTTGGGTGCGGGTGAGAAATCCTTGAAGGGTTCCTGGCTCTCCTGAGTATGGAGCAGGTTCTGGGTATTTGGCCTTGGGTCTGTGTTGGGTAGCTAGCTGCGCGTTTTCCTGTTGGAGCTGGAGGATTATGTCGTATATCTATTGAAGGCTTATTGTTTCCTGGGTGTTTGTAGGGGCTGTCTGGGCCTATTGGTTGTTTGCGGGTCTCGGGGCTGTGGGTTGTGCGTTCCCAGCACTATTAGCTTGCTGCGCGTTATTATTGGGAGTTAATATGATTCCTGTCTTATACTATTTAGTAGCATTAAAGGTTAACTTACTAAACAGGAGCAATCAAAGTATTATAGTTAGCTATCTAATAATAGGGTTCTACTAATAGAAGCTGAGGGATAACGCTAGGTTAATAGTATAGTCTTATTATGCTATATTGCTGAGTGAATCTTGGGGTTCCCGGAGTATAGTAATTAGTTATAGTTCTTATAAGGGGGTTATAGTATAAGATGAAGCTGAGAGTACTGTTGGGGTAATTATGAAGTTGATTGCTAAAGAGCTATAGAAGTCTGTTCTTAGGAGTCCCAAGTCTATACTTATATATAAGTCCCAAATAGTCCCTTTCACCCTCGTCACTGATCACCGATTGGGTACTGGTGATCGCTCAGTGATCGCGGGTGAGCGCTCAGTGATTGCGGGTGAGCGCTTAGTGGTTCTCACTGCACGCTCAGTCTTATCTTATTATCACGTGACTTGTACCATAGTTCTTCCATACCGTGAGCATCCTGACGTTCCCGTGATCCTGCAGTACAAATGTCCTGCCCTAGCCGTCTGATGCCTAGGTGGTTTGGTTGGTTGTCATCCTTGCATAACGGGTCGTAACAAATACATATTAGGGCTACGCGCGCATACTATCACCCTACCCGTGTGCAAACCAACACTAATTAGTGGTTAACTTCACTATTATACTGCTTTGGCTATAGTATATAACTGCAGATTAGTAAGGTTACTACTTAAAGAGATGAAAGCTCTATCTAGCTAGTATTAGTTCGCATATATTGAATCCATTGAATAATTATTACTAGAAAGCCCTTTTGTATTACTTAGATTAATTAATATACTATAAGCAGCTTAGATACATAAGCTGGCTTCTTTAAGAGAGCTTGATCAATTCTTACGTCTATTATATAACTCTCCTCATTAATATTACTACTACGAGACCCTTAAGTAGAAAAATAACTATAAAAGAGGTTTGCTAATACCTACTTCAATAGTTAACCTCTAAGTAATAATTAACTCTCTTAAGACCCTTAAAGACAAAAAGAGTAGATTGATTTAACCCTGAGATATAAGTTAGGGCAAAACGAGCGATTTAGGCCTGAAATAGCGTATTATTTAATATATAACGCAATACCTAGCTAGTAGAGATATTAAATAACAATGAAATAATATTAACTTATATATATTATAAGCCTCTACTTTATATAAGGACTACCTATTATTATCATTACTACCTCCTATTAGTACCTATTACTAAGAGTGAGGAGAGGTAGAGATAAAATCACTAGAAGTAACTGTATGCAACTACCTAATTAATTCTCTAAATTATTAGTTACGCCTTATTTATAGATTAGAGCTAGGCAGTAAATAAATTAGCTAGTCTTATTTTCTTTTAGCTTTCTTCTCCTTAGTTAGCGCTCTATGTAAGAAGAACCTCTTATAAATAGGGGTCTAATTAAAGAGTATTATAGATATAGAATTAGAAACTTCTTTTTAATTAGCTTTCTATAAATATCTACCTTTTAATATATATACACACTATAATTATATCTATATTTATCTTATTATTATTTTACTTTATTTCTTACTAATTAGATAGCTAGCTATACTTTAAGCTTATTCCTAGGGTATTATATTACTTTAATAAGATATATTACCTAATTCTGCGATATCCTAGGGAGATCTCACTACCTAAGGACTCTAAATCAGGAGTCCCTAAGCTCTATATGAGTTTCCCTCACTCTGAGGACTATTTGGTAGTAAGTCGCCCTTAGAGGCGTAGTACGAAGGGCGCACGACTCTGTTTAGGGGTTGTTTTGTATTGGTTTTAGTAGCTGTTCTTAGCTGCCTACTCACACGCATCCTCTGCGTCGTTCTAATATAATAGTAACTCTAGGACCCTTAATACTAGTACTACTACTGCTATTTAAATAGCTATAAATAAGCACTCCTAAGACATCTTTAGTAACATTAATACTACTAAGCTAATAACTACTTAAACTTATTATAGAGCTATTAATACTAGTAAAATATAAGGCTCTAGTAGATAAGGAGGACTAGGGCTAAGATATTAGTTTTAATAAAAACACTACTATGAAATAAGTAATAGCGAAGATCCTATACTATATTAAAACCTATCAATATAATAAGCTCTTTAGTAAGAACCTATGAATAGAATATATAATAGATTTTATAAGCTTATCTATTGAATTTTTCTAGAAGGTAGGCTTAGTAACTACTGGGAAACTTCATAACTATTTTATAAATAATAGCATCTATGTGATTTAAGAGATATTACGTACTGCTAACTATTTATATAATATTACGACCTAAGATGACTTCTACTTCTGGACCGCTATGAAAGTGAATAAGTAGATCAAATAGAGCACTATATACGCGAAAAACTGGGATAGAGAAGAGTTTAGTAAGAATATCACTAACTTCTAGAATATTAATATCATGATGCTAATAACAGCATTAGCAGCAGCTACTAGCCCAGCCCTATTGATAAATTAACCTACTATAGAAGGACCTCGGAAGATTTACTAAGGGCTATAAAAGCCTATTAACTATATTAATAACGTTAATCTATATTAGTTCCTAGGAATTGAAGTCCTTTGAGATTAACTAAATAAGAAGTTGTGGCTATTACAGTTAGTATTTATTAATAAGTTAATAAAACTGCTGAAGTACTATATTAATACTAACTTATAATATAATACCCTAATGGCTGTAAAGAAGTTACTGCTATATAAATAGCGAGCAATGCCTCAAGAGATTTAGCTATATTAATAAAAAGTTAAATTGCTACTATATGCTGCTATAATAACTAGACCTAATATTGCTTTTGCAGTTAGTCGTCTTGTGAGATTTAACTAAAACCCTAGCTTAAAACACTACTAAGCTGCTAATTAAGTTATATAATACTTGCTGAAGATAAAAGGCCTCTGCCTTAAGTATAGAGTTAAGGATACTAATGAGTTAGAGGTAGCATTAGATGCTAGCTTTGCTAATAACTAAATAGACCGAAAGAGTTCTTAAGCCTTTATAATAAAGCTATTTAGAGGGATAATTGCTTAGAGAGCTAATAAATAATAAATAGTAATAACTTCAACTATAGCAGCAGAGCTTTTAGCTCTCTTGCAGGCTGTGAAGGAAGGGCTATTTATAAGCCGGCTAATAACCGCCTTATAGGTGAACCTCCCTCCTAGAGGAGAGCCTTCCTATGCAGTCGATTAGCCTCACGATTAGCCTCACAATTAATAAGCTTATAATAGCCTCAAAGTAGTTATCTAATGCAATAATACCTAAATAATATAACTAGTAACCTAAGAAATTATTTAACTGCAGACTAAGTTACGCTACGTAGATATCCACAACTATTAGCTATAATAAGAGATTTAGAATAACTATATTGAGGTTATCTACACCCGCTTAGCTGAAATAATAGTAGATGGGATAATAAAGGCCCTGCCTGCTGCTGCCTTTGCTACCTTTATTAGTTAACTTGACCTCGCTGATAAGAGCGACCTCCTCGCAGATAATAGGCGTACTAAATTGGAGGCTGAAGCTCTGTAAACGGCGTCACTCTTTCCTACCCACTGGGAGGTTTTAATGAGCATGATGGGAGCGATTTAAAGCGATGGGAATACCCTCAAATGGGCTATATGAAAAAGGGCCTATAAGTGGGGGATTTGAGATTTGCAAAAGTGGCTATTTTGGCTAGTTTGTCCAGTTTGGACCCTTTGGGCGCCAACCTGAGGGGGCGTGTCGAACTGGGCGTATGCCGATTTGACCTGAAATCCGTCCCGACAGGGAGCCGGATTGTGGGTACCTGTATTTAGCGGAGATTTTGGTGGAGACCTTTGTACCACAGAACTGACGAAATACACACACCAATTTTCACCCAATTGACGCGTAAAAGTCCGACACAAATCGGCATACGCCCAGTTCGACAACTGCATCTGTACCTACCTGAGAAAAACCTTGAGTGGACGGGAGCGGCGAGTGGACGGGAGCGGCGAGTGGACGGGAGCGGCGGGTGGGGGGCGGGCTGCGAAGGACGACCGGAGAAACTATATTCCGGTCATCCCCGCCTCCCGTCCCGTCCCCGCCACTTGGGGGCTAAGGTAACCTAGAACCCATAATGTGATCCTGAGCGTCTGGTCGGCTTTGGAAACAGATCCAATCTTCTGGCTCATTGAACGAAGACTGGGTATCCCAAAGGCAGCTAGCCCAGCATGGAGCCTACGTCGACCAACTTTGCTAAGGAATCTCACGCCGACCTGATCCAAAGCTACAAGAGACATGGCAGAAGACTGGAGGCCATGTGGCGCTCGTTTGATAAGGCGCAGAGAACTCGGTGCCTTCGAGCTGGATCTGCCGAAGGTGTGGTGCTCAAACATCCCCTCGACGCCAGCCTTGGCAACGTGTATAAGTTTATCCCCGAATGGAACCTGCATCAGATCACCGAACCTGGATCCGACTTCTTGTTAGACATCCTCAAGCACCGTGCCACTACAACACTCGAGGAGCAGTATATAAAAGGTGTCAACAACGGCCCTGGGGACTATGAGCACATCATGGAGATGGTCCAGAAGAAGAACCTGCGCCACGTCGACACTTTCGAGGATTGCTACACATTCTTTATCGCCGAACGATATGGAGAATCCTTTCGCTTCACGCGAGAGAAAGAGGCGACACTCGCGGCATTCGCTCCAGCTATAAAAGCAAGGCTACTAATCCCACAGAACATCGGCGAGCTGGTTCTCAACAGGCAGGCCTACCTTCTGCAGCTCCTCAACACCATGATCGAAGACATCCTGGACTTGGGTTCTGACACGCGAGACCGGAAGCAGCGACCGAAGGATGAGCTGGAGAAGGGAGTTGATACTGCGTTCTCCTCGTTGACCGTTCAAGACAAACTACCTACTGCAACTAGCCTGCTGGATGTTATCGCTGCGGCTCAGGACCGGAAAGCAGCATTCGAAGACCGCGTGGATTTACTATCGTGCGAGCCTGTTGTCCTTGCCTACCTCGTCAATTTGGTCTTCTTCAGCCGCGCGGAGCTTGTGCCTGACGAGAAAGGTCGCGTGCTACCTGTTCACACCAACAAGCACATCAGCGCCGCCTTCTTCGAAGCTGTCAACCGGGAGAGGCAGGCAGCTACCATCTGGAGGTATATCACACAATTGGTCGAGTTGCTGCAAGACTCAGCACTTGATAAGGTCTATCGGTCGCTTATCCTCCAGGAACTCTCTAATGTCTGTCAAATGGAGTACTCCCGCACCCAAGCCCTGCTGAAGCGACACCTGGCTGTCGGGAGTGGTCCGAGGCGATTCAGGCGGATCGCTAACGCGTTCGACAAGGCTGGGAATCCACGCCTGGCCCTGAAGTGTAACCCTGAGACCTTGACTAGATCCGATCGCCAATTCCACCACCTACTGCGTCTGTGTCAGGTTGAAACCACTGCACTCCAAGCCGCGGACTATATGAAGCAGCTAGGCAGTCTTTATGCCACCCATCCATCCGAGCGCGAACGCCTAGAAGAGTGTCAGGCCGAAGCACTCTTCGATCTAGCTATTATCACGTCCTTCCTCCGGGACATCTCGTCGATCCTGACTCTCCCAACCGCCTCCCGCAAAAAGGGCTGGGTATTCCTGCGGGCGTTCGAAGACTTGGAGTCGAAATTCGCGCCATTGAGGAAGGAGATCGACTTGACAGACTACGCCGCTCCTATCGATCATCTGCTCGAGCCTGGGATGGCCGCGTCAGCCCTTGGCGCGTTCGAAACCTTCCTCCGCAATCGTACCGGCTCAGGTTTAGAGCAGCATTACGACACGCTCATCGCGCATTCCCTGGCTCTTCTGCGGGACCAGTACGAGCAGGCCATGACCCAGAAGGAGGAGAACAAGCGGGCGCAACAACAAAAGGACATCGAGGCCGCCGCCTTTCCGTCATGGCCTGAAGAGGGGCCTAGAGAGACGCCCACGCAAAGTCGAAGGGAGAAGATTAAAACGCGGCCGGCCCATCCTTCCTCCAGCAAAACAAGCCCTCCAGATATCCAGGGAATGGAGCTGGCTCTGGCTTTGGAGCCTATTAGTACCATCAGGGTCAGCGCGTCGGCAGGCGAGGTCTTTGGCAAGTTGTTCAATAAATCTCAGGCTAGAGGGTCCATCAGTTGGGTGGCGTTTGAGTCGGCAATGGCGGAGCTCCAATTCTCTGTCTTCCCGAAGTATGGCTCTATCTATACCTTCCAGCCGCCTCCATCCTCGGAAGTGAAGAAGCCTTTCACCATCCACCGGCCGCACCAAGCCCAGATCGAGGGCTACAGACTGCTCGTTCTCTCAAAGCGGCTTAACAGAACGTATGGCTGGCGCCAATCGACATTTGAGGTTGTGTGATTAGGCATCGTCATAAGGACTTCAACAACCGGGGTTATCTAGCTAAGCGGCAAGCGCCTGTGGCCTCGGTTTATAGGCCCGTGTTCAGCGTTTGAAACAACACGCCTATTATAAGCATTAGTCAGTGGTTACTTCGGAGTTCTCAAATCTGTGCATTTAAGATATTGAAAATGTATCTTAAAGAGTGTATAGCGCGTATTAGTGATAATGTCGATACGTATTAGAAGCACTGACGCGTCTAAGCGCCGATTTGATATAATAGTCTGAAAGGCCTCGACGTGGATATGAGGAAGTGATGTCTATCCCGGCAGATTAATGGTCTTCAAGAGCTTGCACTACGGGGCTCATGTGCGACTTCGAGGCAGCAACCCGGCCAACGTGATTCACATGCTTTCGAAAGAAATCAAAGCACCTCTGTAGCTCCGCGAGCGCTATTGCACATGAGGGGGGTACATTAGCGGGGGACTAAATGCGAACGGCGAAAGACTATATCTAGGCGCAATGTCGTATTACGTTGCCTATTATTATTCGGCCGCGTCGTGCTTTGTTGAAGTGAATAGACCCGACACTACTGCTGCTATGAGAAGCATATCGAGAAGCCTTTGGGAGGCTGTCTCTTCCCATGCTAGGCTGTGTCTTTCGAATGGCTGTTTGGCACACCGAAGAGCGGGAGGCCCAGGCTCATCTCGCTGTCCAGATCCGCCTTCCTGTTTAGTACTTTCTGCTAATATCAATACAAACGATGCGGGAAGGAGCAGCTGAGAACCAAGAATAAGAGATGAGAGAAAAAAGCGAGGCTATCCTATAATACAAAAGTCTCCTCTTTCACCTATCGCAACTTGTGAACCTTAACTTCTCGCCACCACGAAACGACAGCTAAGGCCAAGGCACATCTTCCGTTCCGAAACCGTACTCATCGACACCAGCCTTGCTAACAAAGGTTTCAGCAATCAATTCGTCGCGCCGCCTGGAGTGCTCCTACTAATTATGGAGTACACACCCGAAAGCCTGGGGAGCACGTGCCCGATCGTCAGAGCTGCGAGGGAGACACTATTTATCATTACGCTTATCTGCGAATTCCTGCTTCTAGAACGGCCACGTAGCAAGAAGGGCAGAGAAACCAGTCCACCTGCGAAGAAGGCGGATGTGCTGCGTTTGACTTTCACCTGCAGCGACTTTTTCCGGGAAGCTATCCAATACGTCTGGCGGGATGCAGCCCTGGTTGGTCTCTTCGCTGCTAGTGCTAATAAACGCCGTCAGGCACTCTATATGAGGAGCATTCGCTACATTACACTCATAGAGGATGATGAGCTGCTATATAAAGTTAATAAATATGGCGACGACGAGTCCTCTAGTGATACTGAGCTGGTGTCCGGATCGATGGAGGTGTCGCCGTACTCCGGGAACTATACCCATTCAGCTAGACTAGATCCAAGCATCCTCGACGAATTCACCTTCCATAATGCTACCTCCCTACACAAGGTCACAGTCAACGAGCCTCGGCTTATACCATGGCTTGGTAAGATTGCGACGAGAACCCCCCACCTCGCCAGCCTTGACCTCATCTGGTGGAGTCCTATGGTTGAAGACCCCTTCCAAACGCTCTTCCGCTTTACCTCGATTGAGACGGTCAAGTTGGAGGTATACATCAGAAGAGACTCAAAGAACACCTTCACGTTCCCCTCCGCCGACGAAGCTTCGCCCTGGCCGAAGCTCAGAGAGGTCTCAGTGGCCGCCACTCTACATATCGACGATAATAGAGTGATAACGACGTTCGAGGAGGATAATTGGGTTCATGCTGCCCGCTACCGTATACACGACTTCATCAATGCCTGTCCTAACGTCGAGAGTGTATCCGAATATCCTTATAAATAGCTTCAATACGAATAATATATATTAGGGCTACGCGCGCGTTTTATCACCCTGCGCGTATGAAACTAATAGTTATACAGAGGTGCGCTTCAAAAGTTCATGCCCAAACTGCCAAGCCCGCCCCCAGTTACCCTGCAGGGGTCTGCAGGGGTCCCCTACTAGTGCTAACTCTGAGCGATATTATTGTTAATATTGCAGCCTTATTTATAGTTATAAATACTATTAATCTAGAGCTATCTAAAACTTAGAGCTATCTGCTACTATTAGCACTTTAAAATAGGCGAAAGAACAGCACTAAAAGGGTTATTTTAAGCCGTCGGGCAGTCTCTGCTAGCCTAGCGGCCCTCTTTATATTTATTACCGCCATTAAGAGCGATAATCTGCTCAATATGATCTGGGATATGCTCTATCTAGTTCTGAATCTTTTCTTAGTTAAGTGACTCCTAGTACTCCTTTTATACTTATATAGTCTTACTGTAGCTCTTGGGCGCACCCTTCTTCGTTATGAATTGCTTTATCTATAGCTATATGTTCTCAATAGGGTTGAGATTAGGGCTATTGCTATACTAGAGAAGCTTCTATATCTTTAAGATACTATATATATAGTATAAATAGTAATAGTTATAAGATAGGGCCTTATTTTCTATTATAATAGTATTCTTATTAATAGAGTAAGTAAATAGGAAGAGTTTAAGTAAAAGAATCTCTTTTTAGTAGTAGTACTAGTTAATATCTCCTCTACCCCTATAGGTAAGCTTGCTATTAGTAGTATTCTAAGCCTAGTGAGGCTTGTAGCTTGGGATTATGCGGAGTTGAAGTTGATTTATCCTATTTATAAGCTCCCACTCTACTTATTTAATAGGCTTAAGGGCTTTATTAAGGATATTAATTTTATTATTAGTATCCTTTTTCTCCTTTATAGTCTCTAGTACCTAATAGTAATAGGGACCCTTCTTATTATATAAGAAATATTCCTAGAATATAAACTTAGAGTATTCCTTCTACCTCTTATAGATATAAGAGTAATGTTACGACCCGTTATGCAAGGATAACAACCAACCAACCCACCTAGGCGTCAGACGACTAGGACAGGATATTTGTACTGCAGGATCACGGGAACATTAGGGATGCCCACAGCATGGAAGAACTATAGTATAAGTCATGTGATAATAAGATAAAGAATGATTAGTAGAGCGCAGAAGGAAGCGCTTAGTAATCAGTTAGTCTTACTAACTAATTGCAATCACTAATACATAGAGGTAATCACCTAACAGCAGGACCAGGGACTATTTGGGACTTATATATAGTATAGACTCGGGACTCCTAGGAACAGACTTCTATAGCTCTTCAGCAATTAACTTCATAATTACCCTAATAGTACTCTCAGCTTCATCTTATACTACAACCCCCTTATGAGGACTATAACTAATTACTATACTCCTAGAACCCTAAGATTCACTTAGCAACACAGCATAGCAAGACCACACTATTAACCTAGCGTTATCCCTCAGCTTCTATTAGTAGAACCCTACTATTAGATAGCTAACTATAATACTTTAATTGCTCCTATTCAGTAAGTTAACCTTTAATACTACTAAATAGTATAAGATAGGAATTATATTAACTCCTAATAACAACGCGCAGCAAGCTAATAGTACTAGGAACATATAACCCACATGTTACGACCCGTTCTGCAAGGATAACAACCAACCAACCCACCTAGGCGTCAGACGACTAGAGCAGGACATTTGTACTGCAGGATCACGGGGACACTAGGGATGCCCACAGCATAGAAGAACTATGGTATAAGTCACGTGATGATAAGATAAAGAGTGATCAGTGGAGCGCAGAAGGAAGCGCTTAGTGATCAGTTGGTCTTGCTAACTGATTGCGATTACTGATGTATAGAGGTGATCACCTAATAGTAGGACTAGGGACTATTTGGGACTTATATATAGTATGGACTTGGGACTCCTAAGAATAGACTTCTATAGCTCTTTAGTAATTAACTTTATAATTACCCTAATGGTACTCTTAGCTTTATCTTATACTGTAACCCCCTTGTGAGGACTACGACTAATTACTGTACTCCTGGAACCCTAAGATTCACTTAGCAATATAGCATAGTAAGACTATACTATTAACCTAGCGTTATCCCTCAGCTTCTGTTAGTAGAACCCTACTGTTGGATAGCTGACTGTAATACTTTGATTGCTCCTGTTTAGTAAGTTAACCTTTAATACTACTAAATAGTATAAGATAGGAATCATATTGACTCCTAATAATAACGCGCAGCAAGCTAATGGTGCTGGGAATGTATGACCTACAGCCCCGAGACCTGCGAACAACCAATAGGCCTAGATAGCCCCTACGAACACCCAGGAAATAATAAGCCTTCAATAGATATACGACATGATCCTCTAGCTCTAATAGGAAAACGCGCAGCTAGTTACCCAACACAGACCCAAGGCTAAATACCTAGAACCTGCTCTGTACTTAGGAGAGCCAGGAACCCTTCAAGGATTTCTCACCCGCACCCAAGCCTATCTTTATTACTACGCCGCCTTATTTCAAGATAAAACCATAAAGGTTTACTAAGCTATATCCTTTCTTAGGGGAGATACCCTCGCTTAGTTTGAACTATTAATGAGGGACTAACTAGGTAGACTGTATAACTAGTAAGATAAAGAAACTCAAAAAGTATTTAAGAAGTATAGTAAGTTTAAGAAGAAACTTTAGGAAGCCTTTAGAAGCCTAGATAAAAAATGAATTGCTAAACGTAAACTTACTAATCTCATATAGAAAGGATTAGCTAATAAGTATACTACTAAGTTCTAGCAGATTTTATCCAAGCTAGACTAGAGAGAAGAAGCCCTAATAGCTAAGTTCTACTAAGGCCTGAAGGAAGAAGTTAAGGATGAGCTTGCACGACTTAACCGCCCCAAAGAACTCTACTAATATGTGGATACTATAGTTAAAATTAATAACTACCTCTATAAATAACGCCTTGAACGCAAAGGATAGTCCACTTGGAATAATAAAGTAGGATGAAATAATAATAGAAGAAAGAGCAACCTATACTAACCTAGTAATGACCACCGCGCTAAACGAACCTCTAACCACAGGTATAACCCCAGGGCCCCCCAGTATACCACTGCCTATAGACACTATAGTAGACCTATGGACCTCAGCGCAGCCCATAAAGACAGCAAGCAGAATAATAACTAGAAGAAAGATAAGCAATACTATAACTATAATAAGACGGGATATCTAGCTTATAAATGTTGATCCCCTAAGAAAGAACGCTTTCAACTAGTACCTGAGAAACAATAAGTAAGCCTCGCTATTAAAACCACACCTCACAAACAACTTTATTAGACTACCTACTATAATAATAAGTGTAGAGCCTACTTAGACCACAAAGAACACGCAGGGTAGTACCTAAAGAACCCTTATCGGTCAGGATATGATACTACTGGTATCCCCCCAGCACCTATATATACCCTAGCAATAGGATACCAAACCTACTCAAAGGCAGAGAGGAAAGCTAACAAGCAACTTAACGGAATATTATATATACCCTCAGGCGTGGATATTAAAATTAATAACAAAGTCCGCATTACTAGGCTATAATAAGGACTTCAAGTATACAAGCTATAAGCAAGAATGCAACCTGAAGAAGTCATATAGTAATAACAGATTGGGTCACTATAAGCCTATATTAAGAGATAATAGGATGCTAGGGATAACCCTGAGCGAATCTAGCAGATCAATAATAAAACAAAAGACCAAGTAGCAAGAGAACCTATATAGAACTATAAGATATAGCCCTCTTAAGAACGATGAGATGAGCTCTATTACGCTAGAAGAGCTGAATAGAATGAACTATCCGCTATAATAACTAATGAACGGCAGCTAAACCCAGAAGTAGAAAAATAGATCAAATAAACCTCGTTTGAAATTAATAATACCTTATCTGAAGGAACTGGATCAGAGCTAGCTAACTACTTAAGGTACCTCTATAAGAAGGAGATCAACCCTCACTAGGATAACTAGGAAATCGCCTTTTATAGTATATCCGGACGCAAAAGAAGAAACCTCTCATTCACAACATAGGTTAAAGGAGATCATGCCTATCTCAACCCCATACACAACTAATACTATTGTATGTTCTGGGCTTAGTGCCTCACGGACTACTATAATAAATACCAAGCTAATAAGTATAAGTATAACTTCTATTCTCAAAGATATAATACTAGACCTATTATATAATACTACCTAGAGAATTAACTCCCTATATGGGACTTAGCCTAAATAATTAATAATAATATGGTATTATTTAAACTATATCGCCACTACCCTATGAGATATCTTAATAACCCCTATAGGGAATGGAACTAATATATGAACGACAAATGCTGAATCTACTCGGAAGAAAAAGCCAAGGCATAGCGGAGACAACTCTAGCGCTAACAGTTAAAAAACTAGACTCACCTACTAATAAGGAATAATAACAGGCAAAAACGATAAGGTTCCTATGCAGCGTAATAGCGCAAAAAACTTAACGATACGAGCATATACAAGTCTAAATACGACTTAATGGAAAATGGACTACTGTAATGATTGATAGCGGAGCCTAAGGAAACTTTATTTCGCTTAGAATGGTGAATAGACGATAGATAACCTGGAATAAGAAAGCAGTTAAAGACTGCTACAACCTCAATACTGTTGAAGGAGAATAAGTCTAGTATGGCGGAGGACGTATTGATATGGAGACCGCGCAACTCCCTTTGCAGATCTATGGCTGGAATAAGCGACTAAACTTTAATATTATGGAGATAGGAGATAAATATGACGTTATTCTCGGGAGACTATGGTTATATGATAGTAACCCATAGATAGATTGGAGAATAGGCTAACTCTATTAGGACTAGGATTTAGTTACTGAGCAGCAGCCAAAAAAGGGCGCCTCAAATGAACCTCGCAAAACGACTGAAGTAAGAAGATTCCTCGCCTACCTATGAATTAAGGATGTAAACGCTAGGATGTTATTAGTAATAGATATTGATAGAGAAGATTGATTGCTGTTTATTCTAGTAGAATACTAGTAGTATAATAAACTATTTGCTAAAGGACTTAATACCGGATTACTAGAATATAGTAGCTATGATCATGAGATTAAGCTGAAGCCTGGAAAAGAACTAATATTTAAAAAGATCTATAGACTTAATTAAGAAGAAATAGAAGCACTTGACGCTTACCTAAAAGAGAACCTTAAGAAAGGATTTATTTGACCCTTAATATCCCTAGCAGGGTATCTAGTACTCTTCATACCTAAGAAGAACGGGAAGAAACGACTGTGCGTTGACTATTAGAAACTTAACGATATCACTATTAAAAACTATTACCTATTACTGCTTATCTCTAAGCTATGCGACCTCCTGTATGGTGCGAACTGGTTTATAGCCCTTGACCTTAAGGGAGCTTATAACCTTATCTGCATTAAGGAAGGCGAAGAATGGAAAATAGCTTTTAGAACACGATGCGGATACTTTGAGACGCTTGTAATGCCCTTCGGACTCACTAACGCCCCTGTAATATTCCAGACCATAATCGATAAAACACTCTGATAATACCTCAATAAGTTTGTTGTAGTATACCTTAATGATATCCTCATTTTCTCTAAAACGTTAGAAGAACATAAGGAATATGTGCACGAAATACTATAAAGACTATAAGAAGTAAAACTCTTAGTTAAGCTAGTAAAAAGCAAATTCTACTAATAAGAAGTTAAATTCCTTAGATTTACTATTACCCCAGGAATTATTTGGATATCTAAAGATAGAATCAAGGTAGTTTATAACTAGCCTACACCTACTTATGTTAAGGATATATAATTATTCCTCAGATTTATTAACTTCTACTGAAGATTCATTAGAAACTACGCTGAAATAAGCTAACGACTCTAGGACTTAACCCGGAAAGACAATACATTCCAATAGACTAGAGAATACTAAAACGACTTCAAAAAGATCAAGCGACATGTGGAGGAAGATATTGTCCTATCTATACCTAATCCTAATAAACCATTTGAATTAGAAACTGACGCCTCAGACTTCGCTATGGGCGCACAACTTGGATAATAAGATAATAAGAATTAACTACAACTAGTTGCCTTTATATTAAAAAAGTTTAGTAGACCTGAACTTAACTACTAGATATATAATAAGGAACTTATAGTAATTATTGAAGTATTTAAAGAGTGGAGACCATAACTATTAGGAATAAAACACCTAGTTAAGGTATACATAAACCATAAGAACCTTTCTCATTTTATAACCTTAAAAGCACTTAATAAATAATAAATTAGATAGTTAGAGTTTTTATCTAAATTTAACTTTGAGATCAACTATAAGAAAGGAAATAAAAACGGTAGAGCTAACGCTCTTAGCTGCTAATCGGACCACGATGTCCTAGTACTAGAGGAAACTCAAGTTATCTTAAAATAAGACAAGAACGGAAACCTTGTGCTAGTAATGAGACTCTTGATGATAGCTAGGAAGGTTAATACTAGCTCGACTGGACGAATAACCCCTGAAACTATTAGGGAAATATACTTAGCCCTAGCATATAGACACGAAGGCGTTACTAAGACATAGAAACGCATCTGGCAACACTACGATAAAACTGCTATATGATAGGAAGTAGCGAATGCTATTAAAGACTGCGAAATTTGCGCTAAAAGCAAACCCAGCTGATATCAACCCTATGGGAAAATTTAACTACTACTAGTACCAGAAGCAGTATAGCAATCCATATCTCTGGACTTTATTATTAAATTACTAAAGTTAAAAGAACTAATAACTAATACTAAGTATAATAGCATTTTGGTTATTGTAGACCGACTTACGAAATATGCCTACTTTATCCCGTATATGGAATTAAGTACTGCAGAAGACCTTGGTTATATATTTCTGAAAACTATCATTAGCTAACACGGCATGCTAATAGAAATCGTGTTAGATAGAGATAAACTGTTTACTTTAAAGTTCTGGAGATCCCTGATCTTGCAGCTTGGATCTAATCATAAACTCTTAACCGCTTTTTATCTGCAAACCGATGGATAAACCGAACGAATTAACTAAATCCTTAAAATCTACTTATGCTATTATATTAATTATGAATAAGATAATTGGGTATTGCTACTACTAATAGCCTAATTTGCTTATAATAGTGTAGTAGGAGAAAGTATGAAAGAATTACTATTCTATCTTAACTATAGATTTAACTCCACTGTATATGGAGAACCACAATAAGGCCTAGCAGCACTTAGAGCTGTGGTAGATATTAAGAAAATTTGAGAAATTCAATAGGAACTTCCTAAAGACCTCAAATTCGTGCGCGAACGTATGCGTAAATACGCCGATAAGAAAAGAGTTGAGGGACTAACTCTAAAGGAGGGAGATAGTATCTATCTTACCTGATAAAATATTAAAACTAAATGACTAAGCGATAAATTGGACTATAAAAAACTTAGACTATTTTAAATTAATAAAAAACTATTAGATGTTAGCTATAAACTCTTACTACTGGATACTATGAAGTGCTATCTAATCTTTTATATTTTACTTCTCGAACTAGCACTATAAGGATTGCAAACGAATAACCTTATTATTGTGGAATTAAATGAACTAGAATATGAGATTAAATGAATTATTAACCATATTAAAGATAAGAATGAAACCTAATACCTTATTAAGTGGAAGGGGTATGGGCATGAGGATAATATATAGGAACTAGCCACAAATCTCGAACACGCATAAGATTAACTCTGTATATACTGGGAATAGTAAATAACGAACGAACCACAAACGGCACCCGCACCCAAGAGGATGCGCGAAGATAAGACCTAGTTTATTTGACCCTATCCTATGGTTAGACTAATATAATAAGACTGACTATGAGATGCTAACCTATTTGTATGATTAGGGATACTGGCAAACTAGGATGCCTCACCTGATAGAAAGTTTGGAGTACTAGGATTCTAATCCCCTAAGACCGCATCTAAATTAACTATGCTAAAACTATTTATGGACTGAGCCTCTAGTATGGGAGAAGCTACTGGTTCCTCCTTAGTGACTTTATAACCTTTATGAAATATTATCCTTTTTTGTTTTCTCAAATGATCTAGCCGCGCTATAGACTTATCTAACTCGGCCTGCGTAGCATATAAGGTAGTAGCCTTTTTATGTAATACCTCCTCCTCTGCTACTTTAGTATCCTCTAAATGAGCTGCCTTATCTAGTAATTGATTGACTAGAGAATAAATTAGCAAAATAATAAATACTAGTATAGTAATAATATATATGAGCGCAAACCGCATCGGCTGCCGCATTATATGAACGCCCCAAGCGAGTATACTCGCTATAAACTTCACCTCCGGGGAGAAGCTTATAACGCTTTCCTGACGAATGATAATATGAATAAGGCATATTAACGATAATACTAAACTCGGCAATATGAAGCGCATGATTGCGATGATGAAGAGTAGAGGCGGAATGTGAATTCGATTTTTGAATGCGACCTGATATGGTGTTAGCACTATGGAAAAACTAGGGAGCATGATTGATGGATCCCCAACCTGGGACTAACGACCTACTTATGTTGGGTCTTAAGGATAAGACCTTTGAGAGGGAGACCTGATATTACGACCCGTTCTATAAGGATAATAACTAACTAACCTACCTAGGCGTCAGACGACTAGAGCAGGATATTTATACTACAGGATTATAGGGATACTAGGGATGCCCACAGCACGGAAGAACTATAGTATAAGTCACATAATAATAAGATAAAGAGTGATTAGTAGAGCGCAGAAGGAAGCGCTTAGTGATCAGTTAGTCTTACCAACTAATCGCAATTACTAATACATAGAGGTGATTACCTAATAGCAGGACTAGGGACTATTCGGGACTTATATATAGTATAGACTTAGGACTCCTAAGAACAGACTTCTATAGCTCTTCAGCAATTAACTTCGTAATTACCCCAACAGTACTCTCAGCTTCATCTTATACTGCGACCCCCTTATGAGGACTACAACTAATCACTATACTCCTGGAACCCCAAGATTCACTCAGCAACACAGCATAGCAAGACCACACTATCAACCTAGCGTTATCCCTCAGCTTCTGTTAGCAGAACCCTACTGTCGGATAGCTGACCGTAACACCACAGCCCCAAGACCCACAAACAACCAACAGGCCCAAATAGCCCCTACAAACACCTAGGAAACAATAAGCCTTCAACAGATATACAATATAATCCTCTAGCTCTAATAGGAAAACGCGCAGCTAGCTACCCAATACAGACCCAAGGCCAAATACCCAGAACCTACTCCATACTCAGGAGAGCCAGGAACCCTTCAAGGATTTCTTACCTGCACCCAAGCTTACCTTTATTACTACGCCGCCTCATTTCAAGATAAAACCACAAAGGTTCACTAAGCTGCATCCTTCCTCAGGGGAGATACCCTCACCTAATTCAAACTATTAATAAGGGACCAACTAGGTAGACTATATAACTAATAAGACGAAGAAACTCAGAAAGTATTCAGGAAGTATAGTAAGTTTAAGAAGAAACTTTAGGAAGCTTTTAGAAGCCTAGATAAAGAATAAATCGCTAAATGCAAACTCACCAATCTCATATAGAAAGGATCAGCCAGCAAGTACGCTACTGAGTTCCAGCAGATTTCATCCAAGCTAGACTAGGGAGAAGAAGCCCTAATAGCTAAGTTCTACTAAGGCCTAAAGGAAGAAGTCAAGGATAAGCTCGCATAACTTAACTACCCCAAAGAACTCTACTAATATGTAGATACTATAGTTAAAATCAATAACTGCCTCTATAAATAACGCCTTAAACACAAAGGATAATCCACTTAGAATAATAAAATAAGATGAAATGATAATAGAAGAAAGAGCAACCTATACTAACCTAGTAATAACTACCACGCTAAATGAACCTCTAACCACAGGTATAACCCTAGGGCCCCCTAGTATACCACTACCTATAGATACTATAATAAACCTATAGACCTCAGCGCAGCCCATAAAGACAGTAAGTAGAATAATAACTAGAAGAAAGATAAGTAATACTATAACTATAATAAGATGGGATATCTAGCCTATAAATATTGATCCCCTAAGAAAGAACGCTTTTAACTAGTACCTGAGAAATAATAAGTAAGTCTCGCTATTAAAACTATACCTCATAAATAACTTTATTAGACCACCTACTATAATAATAAGTATAGAACCTACTTAGACTATAAGGAATATATAGGGTAGTACCTAAAAAACCCTTATTAGTTAGGATATAATACTACTAGTATTCCCCTAGCACCTATATATACTCTAGTAGTAGGATACTAAACCTACTTAAAGGTAGAGAGGAAAGCTAATAAGCAACTTAATAAAATATTATATATACCCTTAGGCGTGGATATTGAAATCAATAACAAAGTCTGCATTACTAGGCTATAATAAGGACTTTAAGTATATAAGCTATAAGTAAGAATATAACCCGAAGAAGTTATATAGTAATAATAGATTAGGTCACTATAAGCCTATATTAAGAGATAACAGGATGCTAGGAATAACCCTAAGCGAATCCAGCAGATTAATAATAAAATAAAAGACTAAGTAGCAAGAGAACCTATATAGAACTACAAGATATAGCCCTCTTGAGAATGATGAGATGAGCTCTATTATGCTAGAAGAGCTAAATAGAATAAACTATTTACTATAATAACTAATAAATAGTAGCTAAACCTAGAAGTAGAAAAATAGATTAAATAAACCTTATTTGAAATTAATAATACCTTATCTAAAGGAACTAGATCAGAGCTAGCTGACTACTTAAAGTACCTCTATAAGAAGGAGATTAACCCTCACTAGGACGACCAGGAAATTGCTTTTTATAGTATATCTGGATGTAAAAGAAGAAACCTCTTATTTATAATATGGGTTAAAGGAGATTATGCCTATCTCAACCCTATATATAACTAATACTATTGTGTATTCTAGGCTTAGTGCCTCATGGACTACTATAATAAATACTAAGCTAATAAGTATAAGTATAACTTCTATTCTTAAAGATATAATACTAGACTTATTATGTAATACTACCTAGAGAATTAACTCCCTATGTGGGACTTAGCCTAAATAATTAATAATAATATAGTATTGTTTAAACTATATTATTACTACCCTATGAGATATCTTAATAACCCCTATATAGAATGGGACTAATATATAAATAACAAATGCCGAATCTACTCAGAAGAAAAAGCTAAAGCATAGCAGAGATAACTCCAGCGCTAATAATTAAAAAACTAGACTTACCTACTAATAAGGAATAATAATAAGCAAAAATAATAAGGTTCCTATATAGTGTAATAGCGTAAAAAACTTAACGATATAAGTATATATAAGTCTAAATATAACTTAATAGAAAATAGACTACTATAATAATTAATAGCGGAGCCTAAGGAAACTTTATTTCACCTAGAACAGTAAATAAATAATAGATAACCTAGAATAAGAAAGTAGTTAAAGACTACTATAACCTCAACACCATTAAAGGAGAACAAGTCTAGTATAGTAGAGGATATATTAATATAGAGACTGCGCAACTCCCTTTGTAGATCTATAGCTGGAATAAGTAACTAAACTTTAATATTATAGAGATAGGAGATAAATATAATATTATCCTCAGAAGACTATAGTTATATAATAGTAACCCACAGATAGATTAGAG